>UZAN01041310.1:48658-60492 GCA_900618425.1 Echinostoma caproni | reverse complement strand
AAACAAGAGGTAAGAAAAGAAAACTGCCGTTGCGAAACTGTCGGTTGAATAAACGCTACAGGTTCTTCACAAACAGAGTTATACCACTGTGGAATAAACTACCTGAAGCAGTGGTTTACTGTATTAATGTCGAATCTTTCAAGAAAAGGTTAGATGAATGCTGGGCAGTGGTTTTCCCTGAAGCTGAGTGTTGAAAGTTAATCGTTAGGTTTACTTTCCGAAATACTATAAGGGATCTGATACTGCACACTAACATTCTGCCTTTCAGAAACTACTATTGACTCGAAGTGTTGGAAGCCAACGAACCCGCCGACAACACAAGGAACTGGATGCGCGATTGGTAAGAGCCACAATTCGTCCTGTGAGAACTGAACTGAACTGAACCTGACCTGACCTGACCTAACTGACCTTGAACGCTGGAGTGCTGTACAGCGTTAATCTGAAAAGAACACCACAGTATCTGTTTTCGCGCGGTGATGTCGAGAGTTTATTTGTGAATTGTTCTTAAGAGTTTTTCTCTCAAGCATCGAATAACTGAAATGTTTTTTCCTGACCTGACTTGACCTGACCACTTGCAAGACTAAACTACCTAGGTAGACCCCGAGGTGACTTGATCGAGACATTCAAAATTATGAATGGACTATCAGGGACGAAGCAAGCGGTGTTCTTCGAGATAATGCAAAACAATACTAGGGACACATGTTCAAGCTGAAGAAATTGCTCACGAAACTAGCGGTGCGTTCGAACTTCTTCAGCAACAGGGTAGTCAACGTGTGGAATAAGTTGCCGCAGGAGCTGGTAGAGCTAGGGAGCGTATATACTTTCAAGAAGGAGCTCGATAAGCGCTGGCTGACTTTGTTTCCCGAAATAGACACATAGGTTATGACCTGGAAACAGGGGTGGGTTTTTCGTTTACTAACCACCCCCATCTGGGGAACGCTTCCGAACGTGAGGTATCTCGCCTGAACAAGGGGAGAAGATACTTTTTCTTTACCCTCTTCCCTTGCAGAGACGGAGACAACTGAGGCGTAAAGAAAACGTGTAGAACTGCAATATAGAACACTCACAGTGGTAGGGGCCGGAACGGGGCTTACTACCGGAGGAAATCTGGACGCTCCATTGGCCGTGGCCATCTCCTGTCCTGTGCAAGCTGATTGACTGACTGACTGACTGACTGACTGACTGACTGACTGACTGACTGATAGTCCCAATTGACAGTTGTCACTTGGGATTGCAACGGTTGAGGCCGCAACCGTTCTAATATCTCGGGAGATTGGAAAGTGGATGAAGTGGTCGCCATACATTAAGAAGGCTGCAACGAGGAACTGAAAAATTACAGACTGGTCAGCCTCACAACGGTCTCACTGAGGGTGAGAGGAGAGAATACCCAGTAGCACGGCAGTCACCGTTGAGTCACCGGTGAGTCACCGGAGAGTCTTGAAGCCTTGAATTAGTACTCGGGTTCGAGGCTTGTGTCCAATATTCCCAGTTGCGGATTTGTCTTCTTTTCTGCAGTTCGGTTCACGACCTGAAAGTGATGTTGACGGAAACGGGAGCTGGCTCCAATATGGTGCCGCTGGGTTAGGGGTGCATGCATCGGAAAAAGAGAAACAAAATCTAGAGGAAAGCGAGGATGTGAGAGGTGGAGTAACAGGGATAATCCGGATAACAAGGGGGTATCCTTCAGAAGATGGAGGCTAATTAGGTCAGGGGGATGGTGAGCCCTAGGTGTGAATCTAGCAGGGTTTTGAAGACCTTTTTGGAGGAGGAATTTACAATCTATAGTGGAAGTTTGTTCTATTCTGAGATAACCCTGTAAGTGAAGCAGTTGGAGCGGATGAAGGTTCTGGGTCGGTGTTTGAAGAGTTTTCTTGGGTGTCCCCTTAAGTGTTCCAGGCTGGAGGGTGTGAAGAAACGGTCAACTTGGCCTGACATGAAGAGGTCATATAGAAGGAGAAGATTCCCTCTGATACGTCATATATCTAGAGGGTATAGATTTAACCGTTGTAGTCGGATAGGATAAGGGATTGCTGACAAGCCATGTACTAATTTCGTGGCCCTTCGTTGCACACGCTCCAGTGAGTCGCTGTCGCCAATGAGGCCAGAATGTGCAATCTGGTTGCCATATTCTAACATTGGGCGTATATATGTTCCATAGAGGAAAGGGAAGTTTTCTTTGGTTATATGCGGGAAAGATCGTTCGATAAGGTTTAGAATACGAAAAGCGGTTTTACTGGCTTTTTAGTTATGGGAAAAAAGGAGATGTTGCTATTCAGCCAGAAACCAACAATTTTGTGCTGATTCACGCGTTGGATACGGGTTGAACGGTTTACCCAGAAAGGTTGACCAGGAGCATTGCCAAAGGTCATGCTTAAACATTTTTCGTCATTGATTGGTAAGCTTCAGTCGACTGACCAATGTTTTGTTTGGTCAATCGCTGACTGCACTTGGGATGCGTCTGTGCCCCAGATAGTGACATCATTCGCGTACATGGCAATCTCTATAGGGAGACGTTTGGGGAGATCATTAACATAGAGTCACCGACAGTCACCGTTGTGTACCGTTTTGAATAAGCTCGGTGACTGTCGGGGTAAATAAAAAGTTGGTATCCATAGTTCAGTTGTCAACTTATAGCGATTTAAGCACTTATCCTCTGAATAGAAGTAACTGATAATAATCCGCTTTGAATTATCATGTTTCGTATAGTTACTTGGCTGCCTATGCAAAAGTTATCAAATGTGCAATTCATTTAATCCTACCAATGCTTGCAATGATTCATTAGTGAATCATTTCGAAAAGCTACTGCTGTGTCTACTAAAATATAAACTTAAATGTATAAACTTACTTTTTAAACCGAAAATTGTTCTTTATGACGCTGTTTATTTACAGCTACCAGGTAATACCCATTACTCTTTTGTTCCCGCAGTACAGCATAAGGAAATTCATGAATGATCATTCTATCAAAATTTAAATATCCAGGAGTAAGTAATACAATATTTTCGCAAAACATTTCGCATTTAAATTTGTAGCTGATGTAAAATAGCATATTAAAAAGTAATTTTTCCATAAACTTAACTTTGTTTCTCTGCAGTACACATAGAGGAATCGAAAAAATTAAAATTTCCCTGGTAATTTTACACAGAATCCGATTTTGGAATAGTTAATTCATAAACATTTGTATTTCGATGACCTGCTCCTTGATGACTCAACGATGACTCTTGAGTGAAAACCCGTGCTGCCTGGGTATTGAGGGACAAGATGGCGCGCGTCATACTTAAGTATGCTACCTTGACTTCCAGAAAGTATCCGACTCCGTAAACCATCGTCTTTTATTGATAAAAATAGTAGTACTCCACTTTAGCCCCGGCATCGTTCGGTGGATCAATGAATACCTCCGGGAGAGAACCTTCCATGTAAAGGTGGATGGTGCAAGGTAGGGTAGATCAGTGCGCTGTGCAATGGAGTCCCTCAGAGCTCGGTATTAAGGCCGCTACTTTCATTATCTACATCAACAACCTGCCCCAAGAACTGGTCGGGCCGTGTTTTGTGTTTGCCGATGATGTTAACCTAGTTGGAGACCCCACCTCAGCGCAACCGTCACAAGACCTAGATCGTTCGCAAAACTGGGCGAAGGAATAGGAGCTGGCTCCTATTATTGATATTCATTGGTAGCTACCACTAAATATCAATAAGTGCAGGGAGCTTCTATTCCAAGGAGGCCAACCACTCTCACCTAAGAGGCTAATGAACCTAGATAACCCTCAGGAAATAACGCAAACACGGTGGATGAGGGATCTGGGAGTGCTCATACACGAAACCTGCAAACCAGCCAAGCAGTATCTTTTAGCTGCGACAAAGGCAAACAGAGAGCTACACCAGTTACTGAGAACTGTGGCCTCGAAAGACAAGGTAGTCCTTCTTCCGCTCTGCTTAGCGTTCGTGAGGCCTCAATTAGAGTACTGTGTGCAAGCCTGGTCGCCATACCTCGTAAAGGACTCGGTGATACCAGAGAATGTACAAAGGAGGTTCGCTAGGCGAATCCGAGGGATAGAAGGGTTGGACTACCATGGCAGGCTAAGATAACTTAAACAGTTCTCTTTGATCAGGAGAAGATTAAGGAGAGACCTAATAGAGGCTTTGAAGCAACTAAAGGGTCACTCCAGTACGGAAACGCAATTGCTATCCAGGGAAAATAAGCTAACTCTGTGAGGAAATGGACCAAAGCTTGAAAAACCGAAAGCACTGAGGAGCATCCGGGCAACTTCCTTCGCTCATAGGACTATAAACCATTGGAATACGTTACCGGCCTCGGTTGTTTCAGTCACCTCAGTTGAGGAGTTTAAGGGCCGTCTGAATGCAATGTAGACGGAACTATTTAAGGAAGCTGCACAAATGGCCTCAACAGGAAGAATGATGTAGGCATGTATGCATGTTCGTGCGTACACACTCGTGCATATTGGAAAAGACCTGAATGTCCCTGGTAGATAGACAGTAGACTGTTCAGTTGTGCGGTAGCCACAAAATCACTATTATACAGGGTAGGCGGGCAACGGGCCCAGGCGGACACGTGCTGAGGGTCAGTACTTGAGTGCAGGGGGACTAGATAGCTGGAAGTATGGCTTCGAAAAGGATGAAAGAGGCTTTTTACTCGTTTTCACCATTCTCACTTGTTTTCTGCATTATCAACTTTTCCTCTCTTCCTTCTCGATTTTATCAAGAATCCCTACATCTTTACCAACCAATTTATACAGAACAATCCGAAGAAAACAATCACATCCCAAACCGAGAGAGATAGGCGGTGACGACTCCTAGGGTTGGTTCAATAAGACGCATCCTAAATCACACGAATAGCAGGAGCAAATGGTGTGGCTCAGTCGCAAACCAGCCCTGCAAACGGGGGAAGAACCAAAAATAATTGGTTTATATGGGTGAACAGAAATGGCATCTGCTATGCTGCCCCAAAAGAACGGATACGTGTTTTTATACTACATCTGATGGTCAAAATATCACAGAACCCTGAACGCAATGCCAACAGGGTAACGTTTTCCCGTCCTAGCTAAAGAGAGTTGTTGCAAATATGGGTATGAATGTGTGCATGTTTGCGTATGATTGAACGTATTAATGGCTGCAGGTACAAATACGTCGGGTGGTATAAAAAATATGACTCGCAATTACGGCCGAGGGTAATCAAGAGCAGGCTAAGGTGACTCGAGTCTGTCCTTTTTCGTGTAACATGCTGATACCAGTCCTTTCAGTTCAAGTGGCCCCTACTAGATTGGACTACAGAAAATACTGCTAAGTGAGACGAGAATTTCAAAAGCTGTCGAAGCGCATCGAGAACACTGGAGCTTGATCATGCAAGAAACTGGACGCTCGTTTGGTATCAGCCGCTAGTCCTGTGACCTGACCTAGCCAGACCTGACCTCATTTTAACGGCTTATTAGAGTATAAGAATTTCTGAACTTCAAAGGTCAGAAATTCGTACATTTACAAATAATGTTGTCCACTTACTAAGCTTGAGTTCGATGATTTCGTAAATTTACGGCCTTATAAGATATATCCTAAAAGAAAATGCCAAAATATCAAGTATAAATCTCAAGGTTGATTTTATGTTTGAAATCCCATGCACAAGTCTTGGGAACAAATGGTCTGAGCTAAGTAGCTCTTATAAGAGCACGGGCAGGTTGGGAAGATGCAATGGTAGTCAAAAATTCGTGGCTGCTCCTCGGGGACTCAATTATCAATTTATAATTGAGCAGAAATAGATTAACCTGTCTCTGCTAGAAATTCCTATAGGTCTGTGGGGATCTCTCTTCTGTTGCAAAGTAGATTGACCGGATGTTTTGGCCAGAGGGGAGTGCTGTTGCTTGAAGCAGCCTACCACAGCCAACTTGTGCAACACCGGTTATCATCTACCACCCAAGCTGTTGACTGATCAGGCTGGGTCCAATGATTAGGTGATACTAACAGGAGACTTTATCGCTTTGAGATCGCTTGGACCACTAGCACAGCTCTACTGAGGTTGTTTGGGTAAAACCTACTTCAGATGATGTATCTTAAGGTCTTGATACAGAAAGTTATTGGAGAGATCAGATGATGATTAAATCGGACTCTTTCTACTCTGGACCCAGTGTGCACAAAATTCCTAAACAGAGTGAGAGAACTGTTCGTAGAAGATTTGCTGGGCAAAAGTGACCACGGTGTTATAAGAATGAGGGCTAGAATGCAGATTTAACTTGCTCCTGACAGATTCCAGTGTCAGTGAAGTAAGATAGACACTAAAGATCTGCAGTGTGGGGCTTAAGCCGGCTGAACTGGTCGGATGAAAGTGACCCAGAAAGTGTAAACGTCCACTGGGAGCGTTTACAAGACAACCTGTTGGAGCTGAAAAATCAGGTAGCACCTGGAAGGAAATGGAGACGCCGTGGTAGACTGCCCAGTTGGAAGGTGCTTTTAGACAGGTGAAAGAAGGAGGCGTGGCAGCATCAGCAAAGCATGGGGGATATTGGGCCCGTCCAAGGTAAGAGGTGACAAGATGCGAGGCAACTTGAGTCCAAAACGAATGCGGTGGAAGGCACGAGGAACGTTTGGATGTAAACGCTAAAAAGAGTCCAAGGATGTACTACAAGTAGGTATAGTCAAAGAAAATCCTCAGCAGGGAAGTAGGATCAGTCGTTAATGAGAAAAACATCAAGCTTGGTTCAACCAGAAAAAGGGTAAAACCCTCCTTAACTACTTCTAGGGGGTTTACAGACAAGATGACGGTAGACCGGAGACTACAATATGATACCACGAGAGAACTCCCATGCCGGAGGTGGTGATCTCTGCAGATGAAGTGCATCGTGTATTAAGGGGGCTTATTCTAGTTAAAGAATGAGGACCAGATGGCATTCACCTGGCTATTCTGAATCCAATGGCAGAACACAGCTGAGCTTCTTTGTCAGACTATTGAATTCGTCCATCACACAGGACTGCTACCCAGGGACTGGAAGCTAATGGAAGTCATCTATATCCACTAGGGTGAGAACGTAAGTCGTGCTGTAACTATTGTCCAGTCAGTCTGACATCAGTAGTGCTGAAAGTATTGGAAAGAACATTGTGTGTCAAGATCGAGAAACACGTGATGGCTGTGGGAGCGTTAACGGCTGAATAACACAACCTCAGAAGGAGAAAATCATGTCTTTCAAACCTTCTCTGCTTCTTTGACACGGTACACAATGGAATCAAAAGGGAAAGGAAGTTGAGGCATACTAACTAGACTTCCAAAAAGCATATGACTCCGTCAATCATAGAATATTGATAACAAAGCTGAAGGCATTCGGGCTGCTCATTGGGCTTCTGAACTGGATAAACCTGATAAGTCGGAGACTTGTTATGAAGGTGGAAAACAGTATATCAGACCAGAGATTAGTGCTTAGTGGAGTGTCAAAGTGCTTTATTTCAGGTTTACTATTTTTTCTGCTCTAAATCAACGACCTCAGCAGCTATATGAAAAATCCTGCCACTAGTTTGACAGAGATGTGAAAATCTTTGGGGTTGGGAAGTGGGCAGCGACGGCGTTGGTTCTGAGAAACCTCGATAAAATATATGCGTGGTCGGTAAAATGGGATATACTTCTCAATACTGTGGAGTTTCAACAGCTGATCAACGATGGAGGCAAGCAACATGGGAGAACACTTAGACACCCAGACCAGTGTCTGCGGTACCCACCATATCCATAGCCTGCACTCGTCGTTACCGCGGACTTTAAGCCTGGACTTCAGTGTCAAAAGGCAGCACAACGTGCATCAAGAGTCTCACACCAGCTGATACATGCGATGATCTCAAGGAAAACTGGAGTCTTACCAGCTCTCTAAAAGGCTTACGTGCGATCGCATCTCGTGCACTGCGTCGAGGTTTGGAGCCGTTTCCTGATCTAGGATATAAAGACGTTAGAGTTAGTCCAAAATTGCTTCACCAAGTGGTGTACGAGCTAAAGACATCTCTCTTAGGAGAGGTGTTTCGAAACCCTAAACCCATCCTCGTTGAGAAGGCACAGGAAGCGTGGAGACTTCATTGAAGCCTACAAATTCCTGAAAGGCTTCATGGACGTACCAGAAAAAGCGCTGCTCAAGCTTTGTGAAGCAATAAACCTGAAAGAGCGCACTCTAAAANTGCCAAGTCGACAGCAAATCTCAAGCACAAGCTAGAAATAGTATGGACTAAGGTGCATGAAAGGGGCGCGAACTGAGTTGGACAAGTTAGATACAAATTACTTGGGAAACAGCACTAATTTATTGCAACCTCTCACCAACTCACGTTTTCCCTGTCTTCTTTATACCTACATTCTGCCTAACGCCTCTCTATCTCCCCTCTTCTCCTTCTCTAGGGACTCTAGGTTTGTCCCGTACGTATAAAAACCATTTAATCTATTGCTCTCACAGGTTAGTCCCAGTGGATGGTCTGGCCATCCCACGAGTCCGCAAGTTGCAACACTATTCCTGAAGGAAATCCTCGGACAGGAGCCCAGCGAAGTGGGCCCTCCTGGTCGTTTTACACTCATTGTTTAATTAAAGAAAAGTTTTCTCTTTCTCTTGTCTTAGCATCAAAGGATCCACGGAGCCTATCAATGTAAGAAACTGGACAACTTGACACGCCGCCGCTTCGTCCGTCCGTCCAGACCTTACCTTACCTGAACTGCACGGTGCATCCCTGTAAGTGCATTTGTTTGTTGCAAAGCAACAAATTTGGCGCTGCGTCGGAATAAGGTTCACTAATCACCTGAACCTGATGGCCTACATTCTAAGTGAGCTGACAGAAGAACTTGCAGTGCCGTTGTGCAATCTGTTTGATGGGTCTTACACACAAGGACGTTTACCACGGCAATGGAAGGATGCTGTCATTGTGTCACTACCGAAAGGCGGAGACAAAATTGACAATGGAGGCTGTTGATCAGTCAGTCTTACTAGAGTTGTGGGTAAAGTAACGAAAAGAGTGATGAATATATGGTTTCGGGAAAATCTCATGTTTCATGGTCACCTGTTCCACAACCAACACAGGTTTCGTCCGGGTCACTTATTTCTGTCGAACCTGCTCCTAGTCAGTGAATACTGGATTAAGGATAAGGCAAAAGGATACCAAACGAACATTCTCGTGGATTTCAGTAAGGCCTTCGTAAAAGTGTAATATTACCGTCTTCTGCAAATGCTGTTTAGCATTGGTGTAGGTGTGACCATGCTGAATTGGCTACAAGACTTCTTCGCCGACAGGAAATTTTGTGTTTGTGTTGCCAGATTGCTGTCTGCGTGGTATCCCGCAGGCAGTGGGGTCCCCCAAAGTTCTGTTTTTGATCCACTCGTCTTCCTGGTCTATTTCAATGACTTGCCCGGTCAGTTGCACAGCCCATAATTCCTGTATGAGATTGACATCAAAATCTGGGGTACAAACAATGGTTCAAAGGGTCGGAGTATTCTAAAAGAAGATCCGAACACCCTGGCTTACTGAACAGACACCTGGGCCCTTCCAGTAAGCACCTCTAAGTGTAATTACATGCACATGCGGCGTGCTGATTTGCAGGTGGTTTACAGCTTCCAAGGAACCACATTGCGTGAAACATTGTGCGAAAGAGACCCGACAGTTATGGTGACGTCATCATTGAAGACCAGAGAGAACACCGACGGGGTCTATGCCAACGCGTGGAGAATTCTGAAATTCATTCCGAGATCTTTCAGTTGGCTTACAATGGACACCTTTGGACTGCTGTATGCTTCCCACGTTAGACCGAGATTTCAGTATGGTAGCGCTGCGACACCCCTGCACGGCCGGTGAACGGACGAATTTGGAGTGTGTACAGTGTGGCGCCACTCGACTAGTTTTTGGACTACGTGGGACCGGCTAGGAAGGTCGTCCACAGGCTACTGATCTGTTCCCAGTTGCTTATCGGCGCTTCAGGAGAGATCGGATCTGTTTGAGGAAAATCCTGAGGTGCGATATGGACCCGAAGTAGCGACAGCATTTTCCAAGACGGACAAAGGAACACCCACAGGGAAGCCCTCTCATGCTGATTAAAATTCAGTCGGCTGGTCTTCAGTTAGTCCACTGACTGTCACAGAGATCAAAAACGATCTGAAATTCCTTACCAGCGACTGTGGTGGAGGAGACGCCAGACACTGCTTCAAGCGGCGTCGGAGGGTCTAACACAAGTTTCAGAATTGTTTATTTCCTAATAATATTTGAAAACCGGAATTTGAACGTATCTTAAGAATAGACCAAGCGGAAATTAGTTAAGACTCTTGTGTGACAGTTGACAAGGGAAAAGTTCAACTTGGACTCGAACAGAACTCAAGAAGGTTATCCATATGGTCAACTGGCACAACACTAACCAAAACATTTACATATATATATATATATATATATTTGTTTGTTCATCCAAGATTGAGTTGAAAACTGAAGATTGTAGACAAAAAATAGCTAATCTGTATTTAATCACATTTTGGGTAACATTTATTATTTGGGACTTGAAATCACCGGAATCCATGGTAACACAATCGTCCCCTTGGAGTTTTTTAAGAATTCCATGAAAGTTCAATTAGGGTCCTAAAGCACTCAAACAGTGCGTCTTATGGGAACCCAGTCTATATAAATTCTATATATTTTCGTTGAATATGATCTCAACAATTCAATCTTTATTCTGTCCTTTTATCCAAATGGACAGACAAAAGACAGCAGCCGAAACCAGTGCATGGTTGCAAAAGCTAGAACTGAACTGAAAAAGTGACTGTAACACAACTTGGTTGCGAGGATACTAATCAAGCCAGGTCAGGTCCGTTTGATGGACACAGAGGTCGCGAGCCAATTCGTTCAGTTTCTTGCACTGATGGGATCCGTGAATCCCCTGATACTGCGGCAACAAGAAAGAAAACCTGTTCTCCAATGAAGCAAGCAGCACACAACCATCTAATCATATGTTCAGTTTGCTTCTATCTAACGTTCTACAGTGTTGATGAATACTTCTAGCAATAACTGGAATCGAAATGACATGTAAACTTCTTCGTGGATAAATGCTTTCCTATATTTCCTATCAAGAGCGGACCGCTAGCCTTTTACATTGACATCTTTTATTCTATGGTAATCACAAATACCCTCGATGCACAGATTCAATTTCAGTCAGTGCTATGATTGCATCACTTAAAGTAGATACAAAAAGGTCCTGTGACAAAGTGAATATTATACTATAAATATAAAAATCAGTGATCAAGATCCGCCACCATTGGTTCATCTTTATTCACTGGAATTTTCTCCTTTTGGATATCACAAGGATGGTGTTTATCTTGCGATCCTAAAACCCATCATACGATTAGTTCGTGAATCCCGGAGTTACTTTCTTCTGGAGACTTGAAAATAAACTCCTACCGACAACCAATAAAATATATCTTTTTTATAAACCAAATACTCTTGGGTAAAAATCCAGTCCTTTTGGTTTTAGATTGCAAATTTTGTATGCAAAATCGCATCTTAAAGGAAGACGTTCATTCAAAATATTTCGTTGGTATGGTCAGATCCGTTCGCCAAATTTGCCGGAAATTTCTGTATTCATCAAATATATTAGGAAGGAACAGGAAAATTGGACTATTCCACTGAAGAAGTTCTACTCTTATAGCTTTGGGCTTTCAAAAATTATTCTGAATATTTTTTATCCTATCGAAATGCTGAATTGTCATTTATGATTTGAAACTGAATTCAGTCAGAGTAATGAAGGAGGTCACTGTCGCTGCTTTTACACGACATCTGGACAAGTAACTCCACGGATTATGGAGGAAACACCACACGTAATCTTGTTGGCAAAAGCCGTTAGT
>UZAN01041310.1:13798-47990 GCA_900618425.1 Echinostoma caproni | reverse complement strand
GAACTTTATGCATTCTGGTCAAAGGATTTACAAGATTTTCTGAAGCCTTCAAGGGTGACCCTTGCGGGAAGCATTCGCGAATGATGTCATGTAATAAAGGTCACATTGATTTTGGAACTCTACCTTATAAGTTCAGGTTGCACGACGATCCGATCGTTATTGATCGTAAATAGTAGAAATAAAGTATTTAACTGTGCTCAATAAATGTTAGAAATGCTATCATGGCTCTTTTAAGGTTGAACATTTAGAACATCAAACTACTTAACACTCCTCAGGAACGAAATTTGGGTGTTACCTTCTACCCACGTGTCTCAACCAGTATACAAGTTAGAAAAAGCTCTTTGTCATGCGCGACATACACTACAATCGGAGGCTTTGAAGTATGGGGCTGCTTCTCGAGCTGTATTAAAAAGCTCGAGATGCAGAGTCTGTCTAAATCCAGTTCAGCAGGGTGAATTCGGGATACGGTAATAGATGCCGAGTTTGTTCAAGAAACTGATCACACCCGTGGTCGTTGGATGAGAATTTGTGAGTGTTTACTTCCTGAACAAAGCGTAGAATCTTAGGATCTCTTTGTTGGCTTCAAATGCCGTCTGTTCTAACAATCAGAGATCAAAGTTAAATGACAATGGGTATAAGGTGACGAGGGAGAGAGATCAACATTGTGGTTGTTCGTTTTTGTATGTTAACTGCAATTAAAAATTACCTTATTCACTATTTATTCAACTGGATAAGTGCTACCAGTTTGAACTTTAGGCAATAAAACATGTTGATCCCAGTTTTCTTTCGGTGATATGCTGTAATTCATAATAAACGGTTTGTGTTGCTTTGGGTATTTGTCTATTTTCAATTGTATTTTGCATACTTTGCTGGCATAGAATATTAGGTTATAAAAAATAGTCTTTATATTGAATAAATTTCACAGACTGCGTAAAAAGGTATTCTCGGTGTGATAAAGCGAGTTTTAACTTTTAAAAGCAGTGAAATTACTTTGATATGAACCTAGATTGGCCATGTGATGTGGAGAAAACATACCACGACAAATATAACAACTACTGAACACAATTATTAAGTTAGGTTCCTTAAATTTTATTTTTTCCTGATTTCAAACACAACGTGCTGCATACCATAATTAATTATTTGTACGTATAAGCATTATTTGTAATTATTTTAAAACAGATGATATAGATATGGATTGCGATAAACATATTGGTGGTCTAAAATGATGTTTACACTGCTATTTTTCTTCAGATTTGTGCTCAAACTAGGTGAAATTGAACTTCCATTATGTCGACTCCTTTGGACGTCGATACACCTCAGACGGTTCATCACGTTATTTCAAAGCTGCGAGCAAAACTTGACCCATTTGGTTTTGAACTGTCACCTTTTTTAGTCGGCTGGTATAATGAACTAGTTTCGATGAAAATGCGATTGGATGCACCTTCTCCCGATTGTGTTGCCCTGTGTTTGATCAGTTCACCTTTGATGTTTGAATCAAGCTTTTTGCCACTCCTACTCAGTTGGTTTGAACAAGAAAATGTGAGAACTTTGGAAGACGTCTTGCAAAATTTGCGATCCCAGGAAGCCCTAAAGGTGAACCTTCCTGGCCTTAATGATCCGTTGGATTGGTCCGTTTTCATCAGAGTGAGCAATATTTTGAGATGTGTGCAGGAGGAGATGAAATCTATACTCACAGAAAAAGAATATAAAACTGTGGATTCTTGTCGTTTTATACCGGACTACAATGTTCGATCCGTCAGCAGATTACCATTGGTGCATGTTCAAAGTGCCGGACATGTTTCGGGTGCTGCATATTATCACCGAGTTAATATAAAAATAAAAGAACTGAATACGACCATTGGATGTAGTTTACATCCTAAATATGGTGGCTGGTTTGGATTTCGGTGAGTTGAAAGCTTTTCGTTTGGTCAAGTTTACATTTTACTTTTAACAACCGAAATATCGATGATTTTAACGCTTAAGACACCAAACAGTCACAATTACCGTCAATACGTAGATCACAAATGGACTGGACATCTTATTAACAGAGAACTGTTTAAAAAACGTAAGGAAATTTTCAGAGGAATAACACACAATACATATTGTTTGCGTGGCTTTATGAAAACGTTTAAGTTTAAACATAGACAGCTTTCAAACGTTCAGTTTTCTACACAGGGATTCTGAATCACATTTATTGCTAAACATCTGTTCTCCCACTAAGAGGTGACGGAACAAGAAATTGATACAAATTGGTTTGCGAGTTCAATTAAGGCCAATCCTCTACATTCTCATCTGGCTGTTTGCAAATGTTTTCAACTTCTTTTCTTTCTCAAACAAGCTAGTCTCATGTGAAATTTACTCAGATGATAATAACATTACCAAAGCACCTAGGTGGATGTAATTAAAACATTATAAATTAAATAACCTTGAATGAACTTATAGACACGGGCAATCGGGCATCATCAAAGATTCTCACAGTCCCTTTAAGTGATTCGTAGTAGCTTGCATACCTGAACTATACCACAGGTTTGGTCAGTCGTGTGAAATGAATACCAGGATAAATCAAACTAGTTGTAGTGTGAATATATTCAACAACCAACAGGAGAAGATTAAATAAGGCTAATAACTTTCACTCAGAATGTACTCATGTATCCAAAGACCTTTGTATATGAAACACTGTGAAACACTTATCAACTTTGTTGAGTTTGAACGGAAGGAATCAAAACATTCTCTATCCTTCACACTAGAACTGTTGATCTACCTGCTTGCAAGAAATCACTTTACATTCCAGCTAACAACCTCAATATTCGGAATAGATCGTGTTAGTACAACCAGTCAATTTACAATGTTCAAAACTAAGGAGGAATATGTCTGTTCACAAGTTGTTTGCAGTATATCCAAACATACAGCTCGAATAACTTTGCCAAACACTGATGCTACATCTCGTTAAGGTGACTGTTTCAACAATCATACTGAAGCCAATTTAGAGCATCAATTCATCTGCTTATTGTGATGTGCACTCCAAAGAGACCACGTTGAAAAGATTTGCTGTGTATCCACACTCACAAATGCTACAAGCATACTCAAAAGAAATGAATAACTCGGCAACTTGTAAAAGGAATTGTCAGTTCATAGTATTCAGAATGAACACGATTAATTCTGACCTTGAGTTTCAAGATAAGACATAGAGAAACGTCCAGTTAACACTGATAGCGCTCGATAAGCCCATTTAGTAACCCGTAATATTTCAGGAAGCGCTTGATGAAGCAGCCTATCAACTTCGCGAGCTGAACTCGTCGACTTGCATTACTCAAGGTGCTTAAAGTGGTACCATTCAACAGTCAAGGATGGATCTGTGAGCAAGAAGGTCAACAGTGTGTGTGAATGGACCAGGGATTGCACGTTTCATTGATATCGTCAATAACGGATTAGTTGTTTAGCCCATTTTTTATATCACACCTTGGTGTGATGAACAACAGACGGGGTAAACCGCATAGCTACGAGGACCTGTTGTTTAGTGATGGAAGCCAGCAACCTGAGCTCCAGGACTTGGAGTGGCGAACCACATACCCCCCCCCCCCGGGTTAGGCGTGGTACTGAACCGGACGGCAGCACAGATGCCTCCCACCAGTTGGGTGGTGGTGGACGGGGCTCGAACCTCGGACCATAGGGCCTCAAGCATATCGGTGACAGCGACTAAACCACTGCGCCACCACCATTAGCCCCACGGCCTGAAGTAGACTCCAATGTTCATCCAACCTATCTACGTTATTCGTTCATCGAGCTCCGCATTCATAGACCTTGGAAAAAGCATTGGGTAGAATGACTGTTTAGTTTACCGATTACGAGCCAAGAACCAATTTGAATGGTTGGTACATCAAAACGGTGTCTTATTTCCCTACAACGTGTCTCGTTTAACCCACTTTATTGAACAGTTTTCAATTGCATGTCGTTCCTATATCCGTACACAGATGAACTTATTTCTTATTTCATATTAAGAAAACACCTGCAATTCTCTAACATTTGCAGTATACCAGTTTTCATTACGTAATCATTATTATGCGAATATCATTTAGTGCGGTTCTATCCAGTCATGTCGTCCTATTCTTTCTCTCAAATCAAAATATCTTTGGGTCATTGCTCAAAAACCCACGGTAATTTCGTGAATATTCATATATAGTCTTCTTTTGCAAATTTTCGACATATTTACTGTGAGTAGAAATCTCATTTAGAATAAACCGAATTGACGGCAAGTATGATTCCTACTCACGGTTCACTTGTATCATCCCAATTTATCAAAGCCGAACAAGCAGATCAATGGTCTACAGTTCTCTGGTTTCATTATCTTGTTTTTAATTAAATAGCAGAAATGGTAAAAATCTAATTTAATCATTCTGTTGTCTTTGATGTCCTGTTTAGCGAAACAAAGAAGAGAATTTTGAGGATCAAACAAAGTGAATAAGTTTGAGAATAGGGTTCTTTACTGCCTGAGTTATAGATAATAAGAGGTTGGAGAAAAGCAGACTGGCTCTCGCGTGTCATATTTAGTATGATCGTGGTGCCATAGGTTTTTATCAAGAATGATAATATAAGTACCTTAAACCGTGAAAAATGCACATAATGAAATTCTGAAGTCTACGAGTTGTGCCTCTTAGTGATCTAGAAAACCGGCAGCTGTTTTGACAGTTTGGATCAAAGTAAGTTGAATGTGGAAGCGTTCTAAAAAATTATATTTCTTTCTTTATACAATTTTTTTTCATTGCAATGACTGTCAATGCACTACGCGCCTCCAAAATCGATTGGTCTAGTGTTGATTTCGGTTCTTCTCTTAGATAAAGGATTTTAAGTCTCATTAAATTAGAAAAAGATGGTTTCATGACTAAATAAAGCAATCCCAACTGCATGTTACCATGGGGACCTATCAAAAGTTATAATGAGCACAGAATAAAAAGCTCGCCGTAGTTTTCTTCATCTTCGTTCCTTTTAAATTTGACTGTGTCAATTGTAGAATTTGATTCTTAATTTTGAAATCCCTACTAGATTACAGTTTGCGAATTTCCGAAGTTCATCTGCTTGCATCATATTGTAAAATAAAACACTAAATGAGTGGGGGTTTGTGGGATTTAGCACCTTTCCAGCTGCCCCAAGGGCATGGCATTTTAGAGACTTGGCTGAAATCATCCGGGTCTATGCAACTCAGGCTAAGTACACTCAAGTTGATAGCTTCTGCTGCTTCAGTGTTATTTGGTCAGTTTTACAACCTATAAATTAGGAGGATTGAAGATGTTTTGCCTGCCCCCTTGCAGTACCATGTTTATTCGTTTTAGAGTGAAGAAATCATAATTCTGACTATGTGTGACGAGAAAGGTAGTTTGTTGAAATGAACATATTTACCTCTGTGGTGGGTACACGGCTTACTGGAGAGAATGAAAATGGTTATTGTGCAAGCTTCATGAGAGGCATAATTGGCAGTAATGTAATTTGTTGAGTTCATTTTTACCCCCGCCAAACATTCTCAATAAGTCTATTTAAACAAAGGCTGTTTATAGTGTGTCCAGTGTCAGGTGCATAATACAATCAAGGGACTAGTTTGTACGAGCCTAAACTGCCACAAGTAGTTTACATAGAAGAGTTGTGTGCATAACCAAGTACGGAACAGTGAAGAGAGAGAGAGATTAAGAACATTGTCTACCCAGAGCAACCACTAATTTGAATCAATTTATATTAGACACACTGGGATCCGTTTCAAGGGGTTGAACGGAATATTGGGAACTGGATAATTTCTACATATGAATGAATTTGCTGAAATATGAGCCAAATGACAAAGGTTTTGTGAATAACTTCCCTCTAGACTTAAACCTGATATTTTGGAATAAACTTATCACCTAATACCTCACGGTCCATACTCCTTTATTTCTAACGGATTTGTAGGTGAATTTCCGATTAGTGATTTCAAACATTTACTCTCCCGTTTTTGTTGTTGTTTCGTATTTATTACGCGGATTGTGTCGTATTGTGACATCTTAAATTGATATTCGGACATCTTAAACTGAAAAAGTTCTAGTGTGAAACGAAACAGTTGGGGCACGGATTTGATACTTCTTTGACATTGGAAGACCTCAAATAGTGAGCCACAGTGTGGTTAGTTGAGTCCAGTGTGTTTTATTTTCCAGCACAACAACAAGCAAGGAAGCACAGATATAGTGTGACGAAAATATATTTCCTGGGTACAAGTATATGAATGAACGGAAAAGAGATTACCGGATACGAATATACATCAGGCAATACTCGTATGATTCTCCTCAGATGAGATCAAGCGGACCATTTTGAAACATAGGAATTAACAAACATTTCCCGGGGTTTATTGGTTGTCATATCCAAGTGGTTTGAGTAGAATTTAATGCTTAGGTTAGGTGTTACACAAGTCTCATAGTTACCTCTTTGTAATTGTCTTTTTCAGTGTAGGGGTAGGCAAGTTTAAGTAAGTTAATGACATGGGAAGAAGGTACAAAGAACCCCACACTGATACTGGGTAGACTCCGGTGTTTACCACGATCATTTACCCTTCTACTCCGGTTTTTAAGCCTGATTTATATACTAAATGGTCCATATTTACGTCTCAATAACAAGAATTTGATGTTTTGATCAGGTTATACAGCCCAATATGGAAATTTCCGAAGACGGGAGCACACTCATCTCATCAATAAGGGATACTAAACATTCAATGGTTCACTAATCCACCCGTACTTGCAACAACCCAAATCCAATTGGTATCGTTGTATTGTACAGTTTGTGTAAGTATAACAGCTCTGGTCGAAAAAACTTCAGATATCAACCATCACATTGAACGCGTGGCACGAAAAAAAATAATGATTTATAGAGACCATAAAAATAACTTGTTCTCCAAGGTTACCCAATCACTGTTTATGGTCTCACTTGCAAGATGAGGCACACCGAATTGCGGTAAACATTTATATTAGATGGTGTACATCGGAATTCAAGGTGTACTCCGGGATGGACGTAACAGCATGATAATTCACTGTGCGTAGAGTCCGTAAGGTTTGCGAGAATCCTTGCGGTAAAGATAAGACCAGAAGCTAGATGATAATCAAAACGTGGTCTAAATGAATCATTTACATTTATTAAAAAAACAGGACCAATAACCGTTAGACGTCAGTTTAAGTATTTATAATCCTGTTTATATAAATGGAGGGAACATACAAGAGAGGCGAATTACATACGTAAAAAGCTGCAATTCATGTATAACTCATCACTACTTCCCATTCCATTGCAGTCCAAATCAAACTCCGATCCGAGCCCCTCTTTGTAGCGTAAAGTGTCTCGCCTCTACTTGGCTGTGAGCGAAAGCTAAAGAACCATGAGTAAAACTTAAAATAAAGATGATCAAAGATGGAATGATTACAGAAAACACTTCAGATGTTTCATGTCTCCCGATCAGGGTTCTACTTTCAATCTATTCACTCTATTCTCTTCTGAAGTCACTATCAGGGACTAGGCATTTCTTGACAGGGTAGACAACGGCAACGTATTGTCTTTCATGCGAGAGCATAAGAAACAGTTTCATTCATGTTTTGTTATAACCTGTATTGTTAGCGAATTCCAGTTGTTTTCACGGAGATCACTCTAGTGGTCCACGTTGTTCCTTTACCAAACTAGGTGCATATACGGTCAGGTTGTCACGATGATACACCTAAATAGAAATTCCACGCGGGTGAAATCAAGTTGTTCTCCGTATTTGTTTATGTAATTGCCCGTTTTCTTTTCTCTTCTATCCCCCTTTGACCTCTTTTTTCCAGTGGTGTGATCCTTTTTCCAAACTTGCGCTATCCGCAGTTGCCACGTCCAGTAACACGCTCTTCACTTCCTCCAGGAATTCCACCGTTTGACACAGATGCATTACGCACATTGGTCACCGAGTATCGAGAACACTGGCGCGAGAACCGCTGGCGTAGTACAGGTTTGGACGAGTTCACTGAGCTGCGTTACTCTACAACCGCATGCTCATTTTTCAACACTCCACCCGCTCTTCGTGCTCAGTGGGTAGAACGTTTGATTGCAGGTACGAAACCCATGTGTTCAACCCAACCTGTTACCCCGTCCACACTCATACGGGACCAGTTACCTCTCACACACCCAGCTTGAGTATGTTTTGTTCATTCTTTTGCTACTTCAGCCTTTGTCTTTGGGGTGTAGATTAGTTGTCCCAGGTTCTTTGTACAGTCAGTCTACCTACCATCGTTATGATAGTCATTCGTTTTTACTACAGTGCCTATTCCATACCCTGTTATATTTTCATCAAACGGGAGTTTGACTTTTTGCTCCCCAACCATGTTTCTTCCGAAAAAGAACAATACCGTTGTGGACCTGTCGAAACCTCCCAGTGGGAGTACAATCCATCAGTTCACTGTACAGTTTGCTTGTGCCCTATGTTTTGAATTCATCTGCGCACTGGTTTCATCGAGAGCAGCTACTCACACACATATAGTTCATATTTGGTTTCTTTTAGTCCTTTTTTTAATTTTATTAAAAATGTCTTTTTTGACTTCGGGTAGATTTATGTGTGTCTGTGTGTACGAGTTTCTGTGCCCTATTGAGAGTGAATCCTGGTCACTATTCACGAAACCGCTGACAGGAGCGGAGATCTGAAAGGAACTCCAAGCTCTGAAACGCCACAAGGAAGCTGGATCAGACTGATCGCCATCTGCCCTCTTGAAAGATGTTTGAGAATTTCCCGTGAGAGACTTTGGGAGACAGCTGTCGAAGATCTGGGAAACCGAAAGTGTACCCCACATATGGGATGAATCGATTGTCACACCCATCTACACGAAGGGCTGTCGCAACACCTGTTCCAACCAAAGAGGCATAAGCCTGATTCCAATAGCACCGAAGCTGCTAGCGTCCGTTTTATTACGCGGATTAAGTCCATTTCGTGAAAGCCAAATTTGCAAGGAGCAGGTCGGGTTTCGTGCACGCTGTGGTTGCATAGGTCAAATCCTCACCCTCTACCAGCTGCTTGAACACAGCCACACATACAGACGGCAAACTATTGTTCTGTTTTCTGAACATCGGAGTGGCCTTTGATTCTATCGATCGCCCAGCACTGCGGAACTATTTTTGGAGGTACGGAATACCCGAGAACTATGTTTTGCTCCTAAAGGCGCTCTTTCGCCAGACCTCGGAGAAGATTAGGGCCTATGATGAACTTTCACCCTCATTTCCTGTCACCAATGGTGCACCACAGGGTTGCCCTATCTCTCCGTTTCTCTTCAACTTTGTCATAAGCGATGTTCTACAAAACGCGTTACATGACGTAACGAAAGCTGGCGTCGAGATTTTTCCTGTATCCAGAGTCGTAGACGTAGAGTATGCCGATGATATTATCTTACTCGGTGACAACGCGTCAACGATTCAGGAGTCGTTGAATCGTTTTACGACTGAGGTTACTCGTTACGGTATGTCCTTTGCACCCTCAAAGTGCAAAGTGTTGCTGCAGGAACCCGTTCCTGCACTTTCGTTGAGTAATGACACCCTGGAAGTAGTTGTAAGCTTCTTCTACCTCATGAGTTGCGTAACCGCTCTATGACTGCGAAACCTGGCCTCTTCGATCGGATCACGTCCAACGACTATCCGTATGCAGCAGCCATTGTGTACGTAATATAGCCGGCTTATAATGATGGCATCGAGTGAATAACGATGAAGTCAGACGGTGTGTTTGGACCACATAGTTTTCCTTTGCGCAAAACCATTTCAGTACACCGTCTTAGTTGGCCAGTGCACGTCCTCCGAATGCCTGAGCAACATCCATCACACCGTGCACTATTCGCAGACATCGGTCCGGGATGGAAGAAAAAGCGAGGTGGGCAAGCTAAGACGTAGTGCAGAGGGTTAAAGAGATTGTGCTCAGATTTGGTATCCGTTGGGGCTTCCCGGCTCCCCTAGAGGGGCCCAAAGATTCAGATTATCTTTGGCTGGAGACATTGCGGGATCGAATTGAAGTCAATAGAGTGAATACATCCTTTCCTGTATGCGATACCAAAAATAAACAAAGATAAAAAAAGACTCCAAATGACGTGCAGTAAACAAACAAAAAAAAAGCGTTTGGTACTCCCCAAGTTAACTGTTTTTCCCGCGTTGTTCGTATAATTTGTCCATTTGTATTTTGGCGCCTTATTTGTAAAGAACCTGGGAAGCGTCAATGGCTCATATTCAACCACAAGTGTGGCGCGGATACTCAAACGATGAACCAGAGTCAAGCAATGGTCAGTCGGTTATCCTTTCTTTATTTCGAGTGCAAAATGGTTCCTGTCAGGTACCTCAAAGGTTTCAATGAAATAGCTGCACAATGGCTAATCGAATTCTGGGTTCGAGACGAAAGCTCATTTAATGGAATGAATTTCGCTCATAGGCTCTCTATATTGAAGGATGACACGCTAAATGGAGTATGTTTGTTCCCTTGTGGAACATTCGCATGTGCCCATGTTTTGTTTCCTATCGAAGATGACACCAAAGAGATTGCATTGGACGAATAATTAATGATCTGAACGAATAAATGACCATTCTTTATCAAAATCATTTCAAGGAGCGAAATGAAATCAGCGTATGATCTTTACTTGAAAAAGGAATATTGTAAAAGTGGCTCCACTGCGATCTACGCAGAGTTGTTGGCGGGCTATTTGATGATAAACGAAGAGTTTGTTCGGTGGCCTCCAAACAGTTGGATTATCGATACTGTGATGTCAATAGGTTGTTGCGTCGGAGTCAGGAACTGTACTCTTCAAATTCCTCGGCTCAAAAAGAATCCCATACCCATTTTTTTCAACAACGGAGTTTACGGTCAGCGATTGTTCAAAAACTACCACGCGACTGATCAGAAGGCGGTCTACCGAGAGATCCGAATGATAGTTCTCGTGGTCAGAAAATAGCCTCTTCTCTACGCTGATTCTAATGTTATTTGCTAGTTGTAATGTGAGTGTGGATGAAAGCTACTTGGGGAGAACTAATCGGCAGTTACGCAACCGAGTCGCTGGCCGAATTCCGACATGAGTACACTGACATATGGCGTAAATTCAGACCGTCCTGGAAGAAATCGCACCCCGTTAGTACTAATACATCACCAATTGTCCGATATCTGCTGATGATGTGACTCCGCATTGCCTGCCATGCGTTGTTCAGAGTCAAGTACAGATTGTCAAATCCGCAACCAATAAAGCTCATTGGAACGGATACAATCAGTTTATGAAAATTTTTTCACTCTGCAAAGAAACAAACCCGCTTTGTTCTGTGTCTTTTACGGGATAAGTTGTAACTTTATTTTGTTGTATGAAGCTACCCGAAAACTTTGTTTAAGGCAGTAGCGTGTCGGTTGATTTACAGCAATATGGATGTGAACATAAATCATACAACATTACCTTACTTTCCTCTTTTTGCATGTTCTTGTTTTGTTCCTCTGCGTCCAAAATTGGATAACCAGTGAGAAAGGGGGGGGGGGTGATGAACAGTGAAGAGAAGGGTGCGTTTTCTTCTCTCACTCTGGTGTTTTGTTTGTAACCATGAGCTACAACAACAGAAAAAACAAAGCCGCAAACCGGAGAATGCGAATTATTTATGAATGTATGTTTCCGCAAGAATCTTGTGGATGGGTTATCCCAATGGAGGATAAGGGTAGTGAATTGTGATCGTTTGACGGAATCACAAACCAGAACTGGATTGTAGCAAGCCCAGGCAGATTGATATAAGAGGATTTAGCTATTATACAACCTATTCTTTTGTTCAGCATAGCGTGTCTAAGTCAGATTATTAAATTAGTTTCGTTCATAAAAAATAGTGGACCCTTTGAATTCTTCTCACAATACTTATCGAGCAAAAACGTAGTAGTACGAAGGTGTCTGCGGAAAACCCGATTGAGTTATGGAGAAAGACACGCATAGGGTTGTTCTTCATTTGAGTCCCATTCATCTGTTTGGATTGCCGGACTAAGCTTTAAGACGTACCAGTGTTTGATACGGTTATGCACTGGCTTACTCACATTTAACTCTCTTCATCCTTTGTTTAATATTTTCTCCCGGTAAGTAACTTTGTTTGAATGCTCTCTTCATGCGCGGTACCACTTTCTTTCTGAATCTTTCAGACATTAGTGCATATAACGCATAACTGAGTAACCTCTAGTTACCAATAGGGGTGTTTTCACGTCCAAAAGACCACTTGCGCATATTGTGTGTGACAAGTAGCACTTAGAAATCACTTCCTTTGAGATAGACCTCGGAGTTACAAAGCAATTCTGCTGGCATATTTTTCATAATGTTAATTGTCCACAACGAAAGATTTTCTGCTTGGTTCTTTTACGTATAAAGGCTCGCAAAACTATTCCGTTTAAACGCACTGTATTGGTATGCTTTACTCCTTTGTCAAACCCTTTCTGAATGGTTACCCCCCATCAGACGTGGTTAAAATTAAAGACCTGTTCTGATCAGGCAACAGGGAGGTAAGCGTCATCAACAGAAAACCTCCAGTTGGGGCACCTACCTGTTTGACATTTATTGACGCGAAACCGTGCCAACTGGAAAACTACAGCTTTGGTACACCCAAACGGCCATTAGCTTGCGACCACTCATACTAGACTAGGCTCTGCAATCAATGATTGAAAACAAAAATAAACATTTATTACACTTGCTCCACTCAGGTAACCCCTCCTAAAACCCGTGACTAGAGGTTTGACTTATTTTTTATGTGATCATGTGTATAACTACGGAACTCTACTCTTTTCTCAATTGGATTTCGGGAGTTCAATTAGAATCCACTCAGCTTGAGCAGGGATTAAGAATGGTCATTTCTTTTGGATTCGACCGAAATCGGGTAGCTCATGCTTTGTATTTGAAAAAAAATAAGTGTGCATTTCTAAATTGATAGCAGTTATTGATACAAATTTTGATGCCTTTTTCTTATTTTGTCTAGTGCCTCCTGCAGGAAACGTTGACAGTTTATTTTCAATTCGAAATAGCATTCAATCACTAGTGGTAACCACAGCACTATTTAAAAAAAGGCCTGCTTAAATTATCATCCCTGTTTTTGTTAGTCAGTAGAGGTATTTAGAAACGAAAATATTGATTCTGTCTCGGGTTTAACGTTGCATATTAGAGCTCTACCCGGTTGTCACATCGGAACATCACTGAAGGTTAATTGGAGGAACGGATATGCACTAAACTGGAAGCGAGTGATTTGTGACGTCTCAGACAGAAACTCAGGGAGGAGTACATCGGTAATCAAATAAATATTCACCAACCGCAGCCAGCATTTTGTCGATCAGAACTGATTGATGCCAGAGTGCATTTGATCGTCTCGACCAGAGTGGAATTCTCCGCTGGAATAGCCCGCACCTACAACTTATGCGTCATAGTTTTATTGCACTTGACTCGAAATTCGAGTCTAATCTGAGCAGCCAATAATCATCCTAGGTAGTCCTGCTCTGTTTGGTCATATGAAGCTAAAAGCAGCCAGACTGATGACTCTGTATTTTGTTATTTTGTTCAAGACAATTTCACTATATTAAATGACATTTGACTTTACGATAATTTTGTTCCACTGATAGTCAGGAACACTGTTGATGGGACACCAGACCTGTCCACTGATTCGATACACATCAGACTCAGAGTGAGCTAGCTAGTATCGTTCTGGTCGAGGTGCAACAAGAACTACGTAGGTGGAACGAAGTACAGATGGCTAAGGTATATTCGGGATCCCTACTAGTTTCCCGAACGTGCAGATTGCATATATGAAATGATATGAAACAATTGAGTATATTTAAAATTTGCACATGACCTTGCCAATTGGTAAACACTTTAGTAATGCACTAAATGGCAGTCGGTAAATGAAAAAGCCGTGAGAAAGACTGGAAACTATTCTTACGGAAAACCGTATGTGTCTGCTTGGGATAATTGGGTTGGTGAAACGTTTTCTGAATTGATTGTTACAGTCTTAATTTGTTGGTACACAATTATAATAATAAGCCATAATGAAGTTTTTTGCAAAATAAAAGCAATTGACAGAGTAATAAATCAGTTTTGCACTGAATAAATGTTTACAGGTTGAAACCCTCGGGACGTGTCATAACTTGTTCGACAGCCTGTTGACTGTATGCTAGTCAGTTATGAAAACAGGCGTCTTTTTCCAATCTCTTTACGCCCATATTTTAGGGCAATATGATTACATTGTGTATTGATCGACTGGCGATGGGATAGAGTAATGGGTATGCACGCAACTGCCGGCGTTAGTCTTTTACGTTTCTGCATGACTATCTCATAGAGTCCACTCATCAACAAGACCAAACAGTGGACCACAAGCTAGTAGAGAGAAAAGTTTTCGAGGAGGATAGTGATCACTTTTCCGATTGCGGAAATTGTATGCATATGAATAGATCAATATTCAAATGCATAACTTATAAAAGCAAATTATGAAAAAAGACGAATCAAATTAACCATGTCGTGATCTTCACTCAGATGCTCTCCTGTTGGTTGCGTTCTCACTGATTTAGCTGTTATACAATTTTCTCCAATGTGGGAATGAGACAGTTCCGCGGAGAGAGCAATGAAACATATGAATGATATGATATACAGTGATATCCTTAGTATCGTTCATTTTCTATTGTCCAACAATGCACCCACAGCTCTGCGCTGTCAGGGGAAGCCCAATCTTTCTCTGAGAATTCTCGCAGTTTGCATTTGAAATGGATTGGGCTCAGTCGCCACCCGTGAGTTAATACTAATGACCTAATTTGGTGGCGGGTCACTTTAAACATTTGTTGCGGAGAAAAGGGCTAGAAAGTTGCGAAATTCTAACTGGTTGTCGGGTATTGGCGCAAATCATCCACAAACACCCAATCGTTGTGTCTGGCTCTCTTTGTAGATGGTTTGAACTCAATTCCACTACCGCAACAAGGAATATTAGAACAGAATCTCTCATTCTGCAAACCTTTTCGGATTTTATTGTGGGCTGCACGAGGTGGCGAAATTCCTAAGTGTAAGCAATCCAATTATTCTATCGATGCACACTTTTTTAAAACCACCATTCCATAGAATTTGGATCCGTTTGTTAACTGTGAAAAACAAAACGAATTTCGTGACGCATTCTCCGAAATAATACGCCCGGGTAGTTTATATCAAGAATGAGGTGGTTTGATAAGACGATCACGAATAGATGATGTCAATCATTTCCGAAGCATGGGATTGAGCAAAAAACGATTCAGAGAACACCTCGTACAAAGACGTTTGGTTTACAGTATGTAGCGTTTTGACAAATTTTTGAGTTATTGAGTCTTGAATGTTTATCTAAACACACCTCACAATGAAATACAGCCAGTGAATAATCACCGAACTTGGCGGGATCATTGAATCGGGTTTTTATAGGTCATCAATTTAAGGATGGGGTGTTTATTTTTTCGCATCAGTTGCCCATCAAATCTAGTGGAACCAATGCGGGTAAAAAAGTAACTCTTGGTATACACAAGCACAGATCAGTTCGTGTGTTCGATGCTTTTTTTGGCCGTCACGGAACACATGTGACCAGTTCACGTTCACTTTTTGTATTGTACCACACACCTGTCACATGATAGCCGCGCAGCTGACTCTCACAGATCCGTGAAACAGCGTTCCGATCGGACATTCTGTGTTCCTCAGAAAATCGGTCTAATCAGCGGCATTCAGTCCGTGTGTTGTCGACTGGTCTGCACCAATCTCAGCGGTTAGCTGAGAATAAAACCTGCTTCAAAATTGTAACATCTATCTGGTAGTGCATATTTGGAGGAAATAATCTTCGGGATAAGCCCAGAAAATGGGCCGAAACTAGCGGTAACTGTATCATACTTTCGAACGATAGAACGCTAAGTATTCTAGAAAAGTAGTATCGACATGATGTTTATATTTCTCAAATCAATCAAATATTTCTTATTCTCTTGACATACTGTTCTTTCTCAACACCCCCCCGTGATTTGTACGCTATTTCGATATCCCTGAACCGGATGTACTTTTACTTTACAGTGGTACAACAGCCAACATTCTCGCCAGAGTTCGGGCAAGCTCGTCTCCAGTGCACCACGTCTATTTCTGAAAAAATATCCAATTTACTCAAAGGGTCAGAAACATTTGGACTGTCTTTCGAAATTCCACATTCATAGAATGTTTACTCACCACAGATTATATGTCGCGGACAATGTCCATCGCTAAATAAGAGAACCCACTGTTGCAAAAAAATGAAACATTAGCATATAAATTTATTTATTCCCGTATGTCTTCAAGTGGAGTTGATTTGACTTTATTCGCCTCATGCAAATAGATTGTGCAGTTGTATACTCTAGCAAAGCAGGTAAAAGCATCCCATTATTACCGCTGTTATTCGAAATTGTTTTTGTTCGCAGTTCCTTTATTCATGGTTGTGCCTCGATCATATAGATAATGATAATGTGAACAAAATGGCTTTTTTATCGAAAAATCCGTTGCATCCTGTGAGACACTAATAATGTGAGAGCTGACTTGATTTGTAGATCAGTAGCGTTGACTTATACAGTTTCGTAGTGTATTTACAGTTCTGACTGCCTCATTCACACACACGCACGCACACACACACACACACATTCGTGCGCGCGTGCACGTACACATCCTTCCTTCAGTCATTGGAGGGATGGCTCGAAGTGTTTTCATCAACTCCTTCTGTTTCTCAATACGAATCTTTTGTGAATCCGTTGCTCGTTCAACTGCAATTTGTATTGTGAATGAGAACCGATTTATTACACATCTGCGGAAAAATTACGTTCATTATAAAACACTTTTTTCCGGAGGCTGCGGGTGTATATTGTTTACACACAAAATCCAATTGAACGAAGAAAGCAAACGGTGTTTTCCTCTCTCTCTCTCTCTCCCTCTCGGTATACGCGTTCTGAAAGTGTCTTTTACTTACCCCAATACTGATGTCGCAACCATCAAGTGATCCTCGGAAAAACATGTTCTGTGCTGAAGATATTTTACAGACTGGGAGTCACATTAGTATTCATCCCAAAAATAATTTCCATTGAGGTTCCTTTTATGAGTTATTTTGAGCAGCTAAGTTCTTTAAGTGCCGCTTGGTGTAGAAAAGACAAAATCGATAAAACATCTATACCACGTGCATTCCAGCCTCGACTCATATGCACATTCCAAGAAAATGTGTCATTTTAAAACGAGTCACAGATTGAATTCTGTGTTTTAACTATGAAAACTATGAGGTCCAGTAAATGTGTAAAAACCTTTATCCTAAAAAGACTAACCTAGGGATGGAATGCACAGACGTTTATCTAAAACCATATCTACTGATTTTGTGCCCGAATACTGAAATATTATGACCCAGACGGAGGAGCTGTGTTCCAAATACTGCTATTCCTAAAATTGAGGAGTTAGAAGCCGCTGTTAGATCGGTTTGTAGTCATCCTAAAAAGGCTACTTGTTATTTGTTACTGAGTCTCGTGAGCAACCTAAAGTGACCGGACTGCTAAGCGCTGTAGAGGAGAATTCGTAGTAATAACGGCAGATAAGATATGGAGAAGGAGAAAAGAAAATCACTTGGAGATAGTAATTGGGGAGTGGATGTTGAAGTTGGATTATGAACCAGGTAAGTAAGTGGCTTCATGCTGAAAGCGTTTTAAGTGGCTGAAGCAAAATATGAGACCCAGCCCCAGCATGATCACAGTATTTCATAGTAAGACCTGTTTGAAGATTTCAAAGAGAGGGACAACATGGAGAGAGGTCAAAGAGGGTAGCTCCGTTCAGAAAAGGTGCGATAGTTTCCTTGACGCGCGAAGTATAATGAATTAAAACGCATGAGTAGATTAGTGTGGGAACAAAAATGATAACAGAGGCCAGAAGAAACCATTAAAGTTGTGAGGCGATAAAAAATGGAAATGAATATAGGAATACCACTTGCGGAATGCAGACGTGAAGATGCTTTGCGGAATTCAGAATGGTGTGCCGACTGGTGCCCCACATCAGCGCTGTCACTTCTGCGCTGTGATGTGAGCAAAACAAACGCGGAGGAATCGACTGTGAGTCACGGTGATGAAAAACGCAGGCTAACTGTCGTAATAGGGACCAGTGAAAACGAACATTATGGATAAAAGCGAGGATAGGATGGCGAGTTTAGAATAAATGGTTGTCAACTAATTGAAAGAAGAGGATAGGAAGAAGCACGGAACTGTATTGAACTACACGTTCAACAGGATTGTTCTCAAAATGACTATGTCTAGACGAACCGAGATTAAACCGTTCTGGAGGAATCTTTGCACGCAAACGATAAACCATCTGCAGAATCCAGATCGAGCAGTTCCACTGAAACCACAACTCGAACACAACTCAGTAGTGTAAATTGGAGATGTCGCGAGAGACCCGGATACCACACGCCATAGTGGCGAATAGTGGAAGACCTAAGATGTGAATAGTAATGTCAACAGGTTACCAGAAGATTTGAGCCAGCGAAAAATTTGCAGCTGTGAACTGTTATTCTTTTCCAATCACACGTTCCATGAGAGACAAAGAGACAAAGACGATTCGGCAGTAACTTTCTGGATCAGAGATTATACCTCGCTTGGGAACAGGAAAGTAGTGATCAGTTTTCCAAAGAGCTTCGAAACAGACAATAGGAAACAGTTTGTGAAACAAATGCTGATAATGACTCTTGTTGTGCAATATGGATGGAATGAAGTGAATGTGTTTAGCAAACACAATACAAGACCAATAATCTCAATTGGGATTTTAGTGAACGAAATTAAGAATACGTGTGAATCGGGCAACAAAATAGAAATGAATGAAGGTATATCAGAAGCAGCAGTAAATATATCAATCTCTTAAACGGGTTTGGAAAACAAATTTCCCTAAATGCGGGGTAAAGAAAGAAAGAGCAAAGTTAGCGGAAACTGCTGTATCAGGACCAGTGGCCTGCGATTGGTCAGCTGTTAGATCAACGAAATTGTCATTGACTTCCTGAATGATTACCGCAATGTTTTGTTTGAACAGGAAATTCAAGGAAGGTGATGCCCTGAAGATTCCACATGTTATTAGCAGAGTACGTTGGTTAGTAGCATCTAATATGGCTATTCATTTAGGGATAAAGAAAAGGGCATATTTTAAACGGTATAACTCAATACTTGAGTATTCTGACGTACCTCGAATCTAGCTCTGGGGTACCGTGCGTGATCACTTGTACTGACTACAACACAGACAGGACAGCGAATGGCCATAATCTACTGTTATAAATAAATTTTCCCAGAATAAATTATTTTCACCGCTTGGGAATAAATGATCCTTCAGTGAGCGATTAAATGGACGAACCGATTCACGCGCATTCCTAACGTTTGGTGACGAATACACATTGGAATGGGTTAAATAACTATACCGCACCGTAGGGGACGTGTTCAGTACATGTGCCGCTGTTCGCGATCACTCTACAAAGACGAGTCTGAGCGATGAAACCTCAAGTGATACGTTCAAAGTCTGTACTTCTTGAAGCAACAATTAACATTGCCAAATGTCTGTCAAAAATCATACTAGGCTTACTACAAAATCAAAATAACCGTGCCCTCCCAAAACGCACTGTGAGCCACGACATAATACTGGGTATCTAGCACTGGTTATTGGTATTTGCACAAGGAACGAAATTATTCCCAGAAATAGAATGTGGAACAAGACTCTGAAGTTTCAAGAAGTATGTAAAATTATTTCATCAAAGTATTTTGCAGCACCCAATGAGAAACATCTACGTGGGAATCGCATGACGATTGGAAAACAAATTTCTTATCTTTCAATCTTTTTTGATCTACGAGCTCAATCCAGGCCCTCGTCTATTCGATCCAGTTAAACAGTTAAGCAAACAGGACATGATAGTTTAAGTTTAAGTCTAAGTTTATAAGCAACAGTCTCGTGTAAAGCACTTTTCCTGACTAGTTATATAACGCGTAAGACAAGCTACGGGTTGAACGCCCATGAGAAATCATGATTTGTTTTACAGTCCGGTTTACTGACTTACCTAGTCTATCCGAGCGTCTCTTACAAAATGTTGTTTGTCGAGTACGTTGAGAATCAAAACTGAAAACCCATATCCAATCGACCAATCGACTAGATTGTTGCACAAAACTGAATGAAATCTATCAGTTTTGATCAGACTTAAACTAGCAGACTAGAAGTGAGTTAGTTACCTAATCGGATTTCCAAAATCGAAATCAAGCCGTTTGAGCAACATTGCCAAGAAAGGATCACCTTTAGCAACGCACAACACTTGGAGAATTCCCAGAAACCGATTGATGGGCAAATTATCGAAATTATCCACGAGATTCCCAATGTTCACATTGGTCCAAACGATTGAGCAAAAATAAAGTCCGACTGATCATACATCTCAATCCCAAAGTCTGCGAACATTTCATATCTTTTCCCTTCGTAAATTTCGTCCACAGACTCATTTCGGCATTCATGGATCGCATCGGGGATGATACACGAGCATTAATCATTAAAAAAACTATAAAGTTGACAAAAAAGGCTATTTCAAGGCATTTATTTCAACCAGCATCGCAAGGGTTGCAAATGCGCCAGATCACATCACGTATGGAATGACTAATGATTTTTCTTGTGTTCGAAACGTTCGAGGTTAACATTTTGTTTAAAACAATAATTCTAGTTACCAATACTGGGATCTATTTTGCGGCTCACTCAGATTTTAACCATCAAACGGCCAGATTACTCCTGCGTCAATAACAGAACGACTACTTTGGTGTTCCGCTTTCAACACAATTATAAAATTTTATTGCGGCGTATGGTTGCATGGCGCCATCCGGAATAACAGCTAGAAACCACCAAGATCAAAATCCGTAATATCCGGGATATATCTGAAAGAGGAATCCTTAGCATAATTTTCATCGAAAAATAGTATAGCATTGATAATCGTTTACCGGAATCTCCCGACCTCGAGACGTAGGGACAGAACACAGACGTGACGATAAGTTTGTTTAGAGAGGTCAAAGGGATATAATTGGATAAACAGGTATTAACCAATCACCCTTCGCGTTTCTCTCCTCACAGGACTCCTTTAGGATTAGTCCACATTTTCGACTTATAATTCGTTGTCCGGAAGCTATAAATAATAGCTTTTTAGCTGGCGTGGCCTCGCCGGTTTGGATCACTGCAAAATTGCTCCCATGAGAGCAGTACATCATTCAATGTTTCACATTCATTGCTGTTGCAACACCAAGTTCAACAGAAAGCGACCCCCAAGATGGTACAGTACAAAACTATTCAATATATCCAAAGCCGTTGCAACGATCCGGCGTATCCTCTACCATTCTACCTCCAAAAAACATGTTGTTCACTATCCCCATTCAGGAAATCTTAATTCGATTCAGGGGGACCGTGTGTCATATGTAACCAAACTTTTCCTGCTTCCCGCTCGACGTGCCACACTCTCATCCAAAATGAAGATGGTAGAACATTTTGTTTTGATAAGCACGTTTTACTGTTTATATCGTCGACTTTATCTTTAAGCTTATACTCTCTATGGTTTGTCTTCATGCCAATCTGTGAAAAGCATATATGTGATTCTGCGTATTCAAAGTGATTTGGATCGCTATCTATTCCGTGCCTTTAAATTTTCACATCCAGGTCCGGCCAAATATTGAGATTTGAATTTATTCAGTGACAACAGCAAGAAATACATTTTAGTTTCTCTTTTTACCTTCAATATTTTGGGGATGTACTGCAAACTTCTTTTGTCAAAACTTTGACTCTCTTGTGTGAGCGGTCTTGGCTGTACAAAGTTGTGCTGCATGTGGCATAAGTTCAAAAGTTGTTTAGCGGCTCATGATTTGAAATCGATCAAATCTGAACTGCATTTATGCGAATTCCCGAAATTATAACCGGCTGGTCACCACTGTATTCGGTCCGTGTACGTTAGTAAATCGTTGCTTCTGCTTACTATTGAGCTCGAAACAAATTTCCTTTAGGCTGGAGAGGGATAAGAATATGTTAGTTAGTGAATATGCTACAAAGTAGCTTATCCCATATCACTCGATTGGTTCGCGTATACACCTCAAATCACTTCGTAGCCAAGTGCACTCTGATGATCCACAGGATGATGATGTTTGCTTTGTTTAATACCAGATTTGCCCACCTCGCGTTGCGTCTTCGATTTGTTAAGACCCATATCTGCAACCGGATCGTCTTTTTTCTTTTCATTTTACTTCCTTGTATTGAATANTGCAATGATACAACTTTCAGGAAGGGGGGAGCGGCTAATCAAACGGAGCTGCCATTCAGCACACAATGGGGAAATTAAGGAGGCGGTGGTGGTGGGATTCGAACACTCGTCCTTCGGGGTCCTAATTTGGTGATAACCCATTGTATCTTCCAGTTTGACCGCCGATCCTCGGTTTCTCCATTAGTCATTCAGACTTGACCAACTTGGCCGTTTCTCTATCTGCGACGCACAGGACAGGCCCTGTAGCACATCGCTCCATAGGCAGTAAATAGACTTGCAGTGGCCTAAGGCCTCTAGAATTTTATTTCTACCATGGAGAATGGATGCAGTCGGTTTGTTTAATGAAAACCTGGAGTTCATTTTATACAGGTGAATTTCGGGAAGGTTTTGATGCATGTCTGGCTTTAGACAATATCATTGATTAGCAAACTACGGATAATCGGTTTTCGTTGCTCGGGCAAACTGAATTCCACTTCGCCCGTCAACCCAGCTTCTCACTTTGTTTATCTTTGTTACACAAAATCAAACAATTTTCATGAATAGGGAAGCGGCCCAGCAGAGGACTGCAAGGCGATGGTGGTGGGATTTGCACAGGTCATCCGGAGAGATAATTTGGATACCTTAACTAATGACCACTATCGTCGAGATGACAGCTTCAATGTTCACAAATAAATTTCCTTTCTCGCTGGAAAAACAATGTTCGGGAAGAATTCAGTTCACCCGGACTGTGAGAACTGATTGTCAATACTTTTTAAACAATTTTTGGCCTTACAACGCCGAAAACAGTTTACTGATGGGAGAAGTTCAACTGCTGAGAAGGCTTCACTCTGGTAAAGCTATTTTTCCTTTACCAATGCTTACGATGCCAGTACACAAGTACTGACATTTTCACCTCGGCTGGTGGTGAAACGTTTGCAAACGAATTGCCAAGCTCGGTAAAAAGAAAACATGAAATAACAATCATGTGATGCGGAGTCTATGCTTGAGTTTGAATCCCACCGAGGCTCCTGAACTTTTCACAATCCCAACATACAATTTCAAGCTGCCAAACAAACACTGCACAATAATGTGCTGAATAAGCCTGCTTTCAGCGTTTCATCCGCTAACAGCACGGGGAGACAGCCAAATTGGGGTTTTATTATGTGTAAAATATGATTGGAGGGGTTGAGAGGTAGGCGGTGGGATATGAATATTCAACTTAAATGTTATGCGGGGACATTTTGGACACATGGCCACGGGAGAGTAAGAGATTGAAAGAATTTTGTGTGTGCACATAATGGGGCTTTATTTATTCTAACCGCTATCGCCTCCACTGTAGATAGAAATCGGACTTTCTCATCTTTAGACCGGATTTCCGTCATTAAATACATTTGATGGAATGATTTCTGTGCATCCACAATGTGATTCANCTGTGCATCCACAATGTGATTCATTTTGACCAGATGTATAACAACCGCAGACGAACCTGCCCTTATCGGCTTCCAACTGAATCTAGCTGGTTTGTGTTCTCTCATTCGATGGAATTCTCCCGTTTCTACTTTACATCGCGGTTGGTGCAAGATCTGGCATAAATTTGGCTCCCTTATCAGGCTATCTTATTTGACCTGGTTTTCGGAGATCTGATGAGTTAAATTTTCAGCAAATTCAAAGCTGAGAACCATGAGTCTTTAAATAGTGATGCAAACGCATTTTTTAAATTAAAAAAATTCGAGTAGGTTCAATAATTTCAAACTTTAGTAGATGCTGTGGTGCTTTTCAACTATTGAAACTAATGATTTGTGCCTCACTTCAGGCAGAAAACACGGGAACTCATCTTTAGTATATGCTATCGATGTATTTCCAAAGGTTGACTTGTCCAATGGAACATGGCGTGATGATGTACTCAACATTTTGCTTCACGCAGTCAATAACTAAAGAGAAAACATGCAGGATTGCATTCGCGTTCTATTAACAAATCTAGCAGCCGGAATAAGTGCAAACCCAATGTGTCTAAATCGAGACAACACGCCATAGCATGTTTACCGCCCGTGATATTCTGGTTGTAAACATACGCACTCCACGAATCAATCGACCAATCGAATGACGGACTAAACGAGTGCATGATCACGTGCTTATCTGCGGTCATTTTCTTCAGTCTCCATTACACATCCAATACGGACAATCAATGTTTAGCGCAATTAAATGGCGTTTCCCGTTTGGACTGTCATTGTTAAGTCAGAATACTGATTCTGTTGACCTAGCTAACACTGTTTCATATATTTTTTGTCATGTGATTATCATGAAGCGTTACTACATTGTAATCATTGTAGGGCTTAAAAAGATTTGTGAGAAGACAATCGCATTTGCACACAAAATATAGCTCCAATGAACGGCGCGTTTGGGTTAGCTGTATGGTTCAACGGTGGCAGAAAACTGTCTAAGAAATATAGCTCTGTTGTATATATTGAGGTTTTGCGGCAATTTGTACTAACACCGTATTGCCGAATTTATAGTTTTATCGCCTCATCAAACGAAGTGCTAGTGATAAATGCTTCAGAAAGAATTAATTTAAAATTGTATTATTCGGGTGCTAACGTGGTGTTTCAGATACAATAGGCCAAAGAGTGGGTTGGCCCGGTGATGACGTCACCAGATATCACCTCGGAGGACGTGTGTTCGAATTCCACCACTAGTTAGCTGTCTCTCCCCATTATGTGCTATACGGCATCTCTTTGATTGGTCGCTTCCATCTCCCTAAAATCTGTATCTTTACATATTCAATGAAAGGAAATAAAAAATAAAAAATGAAAGAGAAAAATAGATGACTTCTCATCGGACTGGATTATTCAGTCATACATTCGGACAGTTTCAGCTGACCCGGTTATGGTATTTGTGTTTAACACACCTTCCAATGTGCATCAAATAAGTTTGAAATCCATGGTTAAATCGTAAATGGCAAGCACCTACCTGTAAAATACAATGAAAATTTCTGAACGAACACATTGTAAGACCTATCCACACTGCTATTCTGTACTCATAAAAATGGTGGCTTGCGCAAATAATGGTTTCAAATCCTACCATCTCCTGGCGTACCCCATTCTATTGCACAGTATCTCTTCAATTGGCTGTTTCCCTTTTTCTGAATGTAGAGATACATTTACTAAGATGAGATAACAGGATACGGGATGGGTCTAGTAGCATTCGAGTAGAAAGTTTCTAATAAGCTTTAAAGTGCTGTAAACCTATAAACTGCACAATATGCTCGTGAGATATTGTGGTGATCCTAGCCTACTGGATAATTCCAGCCACGGAGCGACGCGCTGCTGTTTCTGACTAGTTACTGTGGTGGGTCAATCTTCCCAAATGACGTCAGCCAAGCGCCTAGGTTTTACAGCTTTTGGACAACGAACCACAGGCTAATCGTGCCAACCAATCAGAAGTCGTGCTTTCCAGACAGAAGCGGTATGATGTCCAGAATACAACGACGCGATTGATGGATACCAGGATAGCCAATAAAATTCCTTTCCACGTGTTATTTAATCCCTTTGATTACTTTCAATAAGAACACCGCTACTTCTGTAGCCTTTTTCTTGCGCCTGAGTTCCGTGAGCTACCGGCGTGCAAATGATTGTGCGATCCAGTGTTTCCGTTGCGTCCGTGATTCTTGATTCCTTATTCGTGGTTCGTGGTTCGTAATTCGTGATCTGTGCCTACTTTAACTACTACAGATATAACACTGTATCGACATATGTGCTTGATTGATGTACATGTGCGTTTGAATTGTCTGATCAAATAGGTAAAGGTATTACTGCTTCTGTCCCAGAACTATTTCAGTTCTTATATGTTTGGGATAAAAGATGCGCAATCTAGCCGAATGCGGAAGGAGTCCCGGACGGATTGGAATTATTGGAAGGAAAGGCACTTCCTCGTGGAAGTCCAGTCAGATTTAAAGGTGATTCACACACTGAAACTAAATGACAAATCCTAAAAGGTTGACAGAATTTTATGTTCATCGTAATTTGACTACAGTGTCTAGCTGTCTCCAATGACCGACATCACGTTTGCATTTCTAAGGTGCTCTCTGATTCAGCTAGATAAATTGACAGTCGTATTTTCTCTAGTCATATTAGACATCATACACGGCGAACACGATTGTCGTGACATACCGACGTATGTCTTCGTTTCATCTGTAACTGGTTGCCGCTGGCGGAAAAATTACTTCACTTATTCATACATGAACGCACAGGAACACACTATCCTGTGTGTGTGTTTGTGTGCAGTTGATGACCAACTAGGTTCCCATTCAGGGTTTGTCAAGGTTCAAATGCGATTCGTATAGCTGACCATGTGCGCCAATCAACGGAACCGCGGCGGCTGTGTGATTCATCATCCGATTAAGTTTGCCTCTTTGATTCGCAACTGGATCATACTAATGCCGGGCGAATAGTCCAGATCAAGCTGCCAATCGCCATTACAGGCTGGTCATGAATAAGAACGTGGAACTCGGTCTGCAGATGTTTGTCATGTATGATACTATCTGTAATTACTGCGCGTTACCAAACGAATTTAACCAACCACGTCTAGTACCTACCAACATGGAAGGTTTGGTTTGTTTATACCGGTGTACTCTTAGCACACAGTGTTAGGGTATAGCTTACCACGGAAAGGCTGCGGAAACTCTGCATCACCGTTTTTTCCATGCTGGAAATGATGAACGATAATGCGCTACAATCGAATGTGGTGGTATTGGAAACCGGAAGCGAGAGTTTCAGGTTGCACAATTTGGGTTTATTGAATTCTCGCATACCAAATGATGGGTACAACTGAGAGCTAGATCATATTTTGTTGATTTGTATCAATCTGATGAAGGCTAGCTCGGAAACTGTTCAAGTGGACAGTGAATTAAATGGTCACTTTCTCTACCCTGGTTTGATCCACAATGAGTTACGCGGAAGCAAGATGTCGATAATAAGCCCCAAGCGTAAAACAATCGTAGAGTGTCTCAAATAATATGCTTCACAATATATAATTAGTTTACGACTTGGATACGTTTATTGTATACAATTTCTCGAGAGAATTCTCGTTGGTACGAGAACATATTTAAAAACTCTGCATCTGGTTCATGCGTTGAGGGCACTGAAATATCGAGGCTTGTACTTGGTGGGAAAGAGGACTGTCTAATTGGCAAGATGGGGCAAAAGCTGTAAACCAAATGTATGGAATGGAAATTGTCATAAGAAAGATAGGATGTTGGGAAACAATTGGAAGACTTTCGGTTATTAGAAAAACTTGAAATGTTTGAGTAGTCTTGCTTACGTGTTGCAAAAGGAGCATGTTGGGACGGAACTCACACAACCTCTCAGGCACCTCACGGATCAACGAGTCACCACAAACACGCTCGCGACGCTTAAAGCAAGCCGAGTCTGGGTTCATGCACAGTTCCATGCGGTTAACCTATTTAGTGAAACAGCTTGACCATGCTGAAGCGGACCTTCTCTCGACCAGTTCAACAGTGGACTCCAATGCAGCTGTTGATTCGCATTGGGTTCCGCGTATCATACGCTTGACATTTGGGAACACAAAAAGGTCACACGGAGCTAGGTTTGGACTGTAGGGTGAGTGACCAACCTCCTGGATGTGTTCTCTAGCCAGAAAATTGCCGACTACATGGGACTTGTGTTCAGGTGCGGTGTTATGGTGCAGCCAGTTCCCTCGTACTGGAATTCTGGGACGACGCCTAGTAACAGCTTCCAAAACCTTTAGCAGACAGTGGATGGCGTACTAGTCTCTGGTGAATGTGTCTNTACGAGCGGTACAGTAGCCACATGACCGGTTTGACCATGAACACAGCCACCATCTTATTTGCCCGAAAAGCGATTGCCTCGGAATTTCTGTGTCGGTGCCTTAACAACCACTGATCCAATGGTTGCTTGGTCTCTGGGTCGAAAGTGTACACATAGGTCTCTGATGATCTCCCAAACTGCACTGAAACGTCCACCGTAAGGTATAGTGAAGCACAAGTTCACCCGAACTGTCTTCTTTTCTTCAGAGAGTTGATAGCGTACCCAGCGAGCACAAACCTTTATCAGGCCGACCTCCTCATGTAAGATGGTGAGAAATGGATCCCGGTGAGACCCCAATGTCTTTCGCCAAGTGCACCACTGTGACCCGTGCGTCTTACTCCACCATCGCTTACCCAGAAGCAATGTTGTTCGCTGTGGTGGCCTCCGCGGTAGATCAAACCGAGTCTCATAACCCAGGTATCGCCTGCCACGCTTGAATTCCGTAAACCATTCAAACACGAAGCCCCCCTGCTGATAACGTGTATCAACAAAGGAAGCTCGCAAATCATCAACACTGCTGCTGCCTTAGACCACATTTGTAGTCGTAAATAATTATCGCCCTTGAGTGACATCGACTGAGTTTCATCCTTACAGTCCGAGCATAGCGACCCTCGTATGACTTGTAAGCTTTGCTCGGCTATTGATATTTGGTTCTGTGTGAGTTGCAATCATAATAGATTATAGTTCCTGTTTTACTTTCCCGATCATCTGCATCTCGTCTACAACGTGTCTGGAAACATTTTGGTCAGTCCTCGTATATTTCCATGATCATAGATCAGACTCTGAATGTTGTTCTTCAGTCGTAATCCCCCTCCTGCGATATTGTTGAGGGTTGAGAATGAGGCGTTTGTGTCGATCTTACATCTCGGCAGAACAAAACAGATTGAATACTATTTTTTATAATATTGTAATAATAATAATAATAATTATTATTATTATTATTTTAATCTTATCTCCTTCAATTAAGGGAAAGGAGAAGCATTTGTATATTTGACCGTGAAAGCACATGAATACGTTTCTAATGTTCGATATGTGGATATTTTCCACGGCTATCCACATTTCGTAGCATTCAACCTTCTAAGTGGGTATTTTCTTCCCTTGAATAATAAATACCATTTTCTAACTGGAAAGAACGCACTGTTCTGAATTGTGTTGTGGTGTTCAGTTGTTGGTGATGGTCTAAGTTGTAAAACTGCTTTGATCCGCTCTCGGACTAGAAATTCGTGTACGTATAGAAATCCGCGCGGGAATAGGCCAACCCAAATCTAGAACTCGGAATGAAATCAGAACGCAGTACTCACCAACAACAAAATCCAATTGCGGTAAGCGAAAACCCGTGATGAATACGGCTAACATAATTAATAAAACAAACGAGTTCGCAGTCTGTATATGTGCAATCAACACAACCAACTTGTGCGCAATACAAATTCACACTTTGACACTAAATTATTTCTGCAGGCCTATGCATTGTATATTAAGGTCTTCCTAAAGTCTTCAGTTTACATTTGATCCCTCACAGATACCAGATCCTGCAGATTGCTCAATTTAATGGACTCCAAGCAAACCTTCTGAATGCATTGCGAAACTTCGCTTGAGAGTTACTCACCACAAAGAAGTGAAATTTGTCTGGTCTCCGTATCACTTCCTCATTACGAATGAGGATTCGAGTGAAATCATCCGAAATTCGTCATGTAGTGCAAAATGTTGAATGTGCAAGAAACGCACATCGTAGTTGCCCCAGTACCCAAACCATCAAGAAATGGTTACGACCTTGAGGGTTATGCAGTATCTGAGCTGAGATCTGCTGCAAGCTAAAGTGTCCCAAGAGAAACGTTTCCGTTCGACCCATTAGGAATGAACAACGTGGACTAATCGATTTAGATCTAACGCATCGGCAGAGAGAGAACTTGAAAGCTGATTTGTGGATGTTTTTTATTCCAAGGTCCTGTGTTGCTCCCAGCTTCCAAGATAAAGAATCATGTGTGACAATTTCAGAACAATTGATCAGGGACCAACGGTTCCGACCAGTCAGAAGCCATGTAGTTCAAACAGGAGTCCCGTGACACGGAGAACATAAACGGCAATTGTCTGATGTCTGTTTAACAAATGACATACCTATTCATGTACTCATCCAGTAAACCAACCTCTACTTCTGGGGGATTTTGCATGATTCTGTTCGTCAGTGGACTTCAGCAGACGGATATCAGTGTGATTCTTGATTTGTGTCATTTATGATTAACACATCCTCTCTTAAAATGTTTTTCATCATTTAGACTTAATTGAAAACACTCTCCATCCAAGAAACATTACTGCTTTTCTATCTTTGGTTGATCTTTCAACCATTGAAAAACTAGAACCACAAATCAGTCTGTCCGAGGTTAAGAAAGGAGTCGTGCTGTTTGAGCAAAATCAGACTGTGTTGTTTCTTGCTTCCGGTTGTCGTGATGTGTGCAGTTCATTTTGAACAACCAGACGTTTCCTGAAACCCAGTCAACCTACCAGTTGAAAGGATTGCCACCGGATTTTGTAATACCAAGTTATTTTCAGGCCGCTTCATAGACAAAGTGCAGTTTTGTGGTGAGTGTCAAAACCAAACCACAGCATGATTTCATTCTACACCCGTAAATGCAAGGATCTAATGGATTTAGGACTTCCCGCGATTAGAAGCCAGTTGCCAAAATGATGGTAAACGTGAGCCGAAGCCTCAACCCTGCCAACGGGGTACTGCAAGAAGATCAATCAGCTCACGTCTTGTAGTACTTCTAATTTGTGCTTCAAATATCTCTGCTGAAAAGCCAATTGCCAGGTATATAGAAAGGTAAGATATGTTTAGAACGCATACAAACAACACCACATTTGGGCATAAGTACAGGCGATGACAGAAAACAGTTATCCATAAGTGAGTACAAAGAGTTTATACAAAACATAATTCCTTAAAAATTCCTTCCTAGCAGCGTCAAATCTATCCCCATTGGTGAAGTACAGATTTTCGTGTGCCCCGAGGCAGTGCTAAGTTTGACTTCCGTAATGATTTATGGTGCTAATAGACAGCTTACCATTACTAGACGAAGTGTCATTGATGATACCGTCGACCGATTCATTTCAATGTGGTTCTCAGAGGCAGTTGCGTTTATTCTGGAGTTGATACTGATAGGCTTTCTCAACTAGTCACTGACCGGTATAGGAAAGTGTGTTAGCTTTTAGCCATTTACTATTGGTTTAATCTAAGCTTTTTTGATTGAGTACAAACTTCCGCACTGGGGAATTAATAATAATCACTTATAACCTAATTTTTAACTTTTTTTAAAAAACAGACTAGTTATCGTGCAATATGACTGTGACACACTGCTGACAAGTCTTAAAACGATTGTACAGTTATTTCATTCGATTAAGAAGTCATGTAGTATACGACTTCTTCAAACCCTTACATACAGTATGGTCAGCCTCCAGTATTCTTACCGGGTCAACTGAGTTAATTGATACCACTGAACGGGAAAAACAGTAGCCAGTTTTTAAGGAGATGGAGGCGGCGACCCCACAAAGAGATGTATTGCGACACAAAGAAAGGTGACGTTAGATGATGTCTAGTTGAGTTTAGTTTAGTTTGTGCAACCATTAACTATGCACTTTCTTGGGCCGGGTTTGGTTGCTGTCTTTTGGCCTCCCATTTGACAGAAGAATAGAAGAAGACAGGACAGTTGAAAGTACAGTCGATCACAAAATGGAGAATTTCAGTGTTCTGAGGTTGCCAGGAAATTGAGAAGATACATGAATGCCACTGTTTACGACAGCCATATTACTCAGTGTCTCCAACTATCGGTTACGGTCATCCCGAGGCCCCCATCAAGGGAGCCTAACGGTACCTCTCTGACCGAGTTCCCTGGTCAGTGTTTTCATACCCTAATGCCAGGTCTTAGCTTGACCACCCACTACTGATCTCGATGAATATCGCTCACGGTGGCAACCTATCTAGTGACATGCGTAACACACGCCCCAACCACCGTAATCTATAGAGGTCGACCACTTGATCCAGTGGCGAACGCGATTGCCTAAAACTCTGTACCTAACCTCAGCATTGCTCATCCGACTAACCCACCAGATTCATTGAATGCTGCGTACACAGCGGTGTTCAAACAACGACAATCTATTTTTGTCCTGTTTTCTTAATTTCCAAGTTTCTGCACCAATCATTACGGGAAATTTTTCCAAGAGTTGATCACAAAACAGTTGTATTCAACACTTGCGTGTGTGAAACCCACGAACTCTAAGTGGTGAAATCAAAACACAAACTTCAGAAAGTACAGTGCCCACCACGATTTAAGACGCGGTGATCAAGCACTCCGAAACGCGAACCCAGTGCGCAAAAACTTTTAACATCATTCAACCACTCATATCCTCCACAAATTACTAACACATGATGTCCGACACTTCTTGGTTACGCATTGGTTCATTAAAGCACGATGACTGTTTCACGGAGAGAGTTCAGTGCACCAAATTAGGAACGGGGACATCAAAACCTATTGCGATTAATTCTGGCGTTCTTCAAGGGGCTGTTCTATCTCCACATCCTTTTTCTGCTTTTATTAATGATCTTCCTGTCACACCCCCTGTGCACATCCAAAAGTATGCCGATGATGTCGTCTTATGTCAGACAATTGCAGAATTTTATTCTTTCATTGAAAATCTATCTCACATTCAACTGTTTTCTAATCCATCTCAGTATATCTAAGTGCGTAGAGTGTATTTTAAACCTTTCCTGTTCCTAGTCTACAACGGACTCTGCTACCCTAACTGTAAGCCTGTATCCAGATTAACCTCAGTACCTGGGTATCACCATCGACAGCAATCTTCATTGGTCTACGCATATTTAAAATTGTATGGGCCAACTGAGACGCATGTCTTTTCAGTTACGCAAACTCAGGCCATTCCGAAAATCAATAGTCAGTCCTGTCCTCTTTCGTTCACTAATGCGTTTTATCCATTCTACTCTATTGCTACCCTGTAATGTCTCTCGGTCTTTTAAAACAATTCTTCAAAATAATTCAGCGTGATCTGATGATCATCAGTCGTTAATCATCAATCCCAACCTATTCATTAATCAGAATTCATTGATGGGCACATCAACTGTTATGCTAAATTTGCCAAAAAAGATTCTAGCTGACATTAACATTTATAAAAATTCACCTGTGCCATACCTGACCCAACTCCTGACCAAAAAGGAACAGGTCGCAAGTGAAGTAGGTCGAACGCTTTGTACGTGAAAAACAACCTTCAGGAACATTCCTAACCTTGCATGCTATATGAAACTGTATATTACATTCCGCGTGACGAACAGCGCCCATTTTTGGCTGAACTGTAAGCCTGTAAGCCTACACATGTTACACAAATACAAATACAAACTAACCGAGTACTTTTTCCAGTCAAACTGGGATGATGTACAGGATGTCGTTCAGTGATGCAACATTGTGCATGGGAACACGAAAACATTTACCAGGGGTTTTTCATTGCAGGGTCTTTTAACTTTTCCGGATAGTTCCACGTTGATGTGTGCTGGTGAAATCGGGCAACCTGTCAATTAGACGACCCGGTCACTCGACGAGCCTGTGTAGAAGGAACAGCGAATGCACATTTCATTCTGTATGCGTCATTGAACCAGTGCGTAACTGAGCGGTGTCGGACAGCACGTGTTTGTTATGGGTGGATGTGACTGAGCTCTTGAATGGTGTTAAAATGCTGTGCACACCGAGTCTGCTTTGCAGAGCGTTTGACCGGCCCATCCCAAATTATGGTGCTCACTGGAGTATGTGTTTGGATTTCACTGAGTGAGTCTGAGTGAGTCTCGTGGACAAGGAGTTCATTTAATGCTCTTTTGGGACTTAAATAGCAAACATTTCTGCTAATATGCAAAACTCCTTCCCCTAGACAACATGACCGATGATCATTACTTCAGGCAATAACAGCTGTTACTTGCAATTTTATTTCTTTCATCTGATCATTCAGATAATTTTTTTCAGGTTTCTCTAAGAGTATTGCTGTTCAACTACTAGCGTTCGCGGTACGATGTTCTCTTAAATAATGCGATGAATCATGCTATT
>UZAN01041310.1:0-13760 GCA_900618425.1 Echinostoma caproni | reverse complement strand
GAAAAGTTCAACGCGTTGGCACAGGACACACCGGCATTGTTGACAGCAACTATTCCCCTCTGCCTGGCTCACCCTGTTCACCATTAGAATCTTCTATTGATCTCTGCGGTTACATCTAGCATCACGCAACCACAAGTCACCAAGTCGATACGGCCTCAGATTCACACCCTATTGTCAGTGCAATTAACGAAAATGACAGACATCTGACAAAAAAATATGCATTCCGATAAGATATTTGTTGAACCGAGTCAGTTGTGATCTTGATCATTTTGTGCAGTTGCTTTAATTATCTTCGACGTATCCATTGTGAAATTCCGTAATGTAAAGGGCAAAACTACGAATAACATGATCCAAGCGAGAGTGAAGATCTTTGTCAAAAAGAATTGGGCTTAAACCAACCGCAAGATAAAGTTTAATTTCGCAGGCAAATACGTGAACCGAATGAGCAACGTCTGTCGCTTCAAAATGGTGGTCTAATGTGTTTCAATCGGATGATAATTCTGAAAATTTGTTTCCCAATCTACTGGTAAATTTACTAATAAGAAATTACTGAAAATGAAAGGTAAAACTCTGATCGTCAATCAGATCATAAGGCATACTGGTATGATACTATTCATTCTTTTTGTTCCAGTTGGATAGACGCCGCCAAATGTTCGGTAACACTCGGATTTCATTCAGGGTCTGTGAACTATATTTCACTGTTCGCATCCTGTTTACCCAGAACGCATACGTGTCCGGTCACGTTTATTGTCCTCGAAATGGTCGAACTGTGTGTTGCTTGTTGATACACAAATTCAATGGTGTCCCGCAGTTACTGCACTTTCATGGGTGTTCACGCACGCCGGTTAATGTAGTCGAACAATTTGGTCATTGGTCGTTTGTGATCGGAACTATTGAATCGCAGTTAATGGAGTTACTCCGCCAACGCATCTTACACAGTTACGTGTGTTGGCATTATTTACGGGGGTACAAGTGAACCAAAGTTTCGAGAAGCTTACCGACAGTCACGCGCTTGGGCATTTCTGTATATAAACTGCATGCAGTCGCAATCTTTTCAGTGTTATTCGTAACCCGTCTCAACCGGAGAAATATGACCATAGAGATAAGAATTGCAGATCAATAAAATTTGTTTGAGTTACGCTATCGAGCATTTATTTATCTTTCACTCTCAATTCAGTACCTTGCGCCAGCCAGATACCTATAACAAAACTTGCTTCATTGTCCATCCACATACCGGAATTCCATTAGCTATTAACTCGATAACACATAGAATATTGAAAAGGAAAATCGGGACAGAATGCCCCAGTAACCTTCAATGATCTACTGCTCCCACAGGGAACCATGCTTGAAATTTGTTTTTAAAGCTAAAAGTAGAAATAGAAGCAGGTCCTAATGAGCCGTTTGCGGCGCGATACTAATTTTTGCAACATGTGAACCCCGATTGGTTTGCTGAGTCACGGTTAGTAAGCTTTCACTAATGGAAACATCTGTTTTATTCTACACCTTGCTAATATTTCGAATTCAAATACTATACTTGAGCGGGGCTTGACCATCCTACATTTTGAAGAATGATTCATTTCTGGAGTACGCAGCATACCTTTCAGTGTTCATCGATAAATCCATCTTGTTGTACTTTGAATGCGAGAGAACAAGCGCTTCCGTAAAGGAAACAATCATTTATTCTGGAAACTGTAAGCCTTCGCGTTCAAATCAATACTTATGTGAACTTCCAATGAATGTTTCAATAGCCAGTCCATAGCTTAATTGAACACCAATGGGAAAAGAGTACGTAATCGGGGTATGAGAATCATAAATATAAACCAGAATCTATTCAAACTTCTATGCGAGTATAATTTGATCATTGACCCTGTCGCCCGAGGATTCGTAACGCTGGGCCGTTTTTATGTTTCGTTTGTTTTATCCTGAACCTTTAACCGCGACCCACGAGAGACCTATCTGCCCGTGATTCCACGTCACCCTATGTCACGCATCCCCAGCACCGTTTCCTGCCGTCGTTCGTTACTCACAAAGCCTATTATCGTCTCCAGGTGCGAGAATAGGAGCCGAGGAATATCCGGTCGCACAGCTCTGTTCACTCCTCTGCGATGCGAAAGCCCAGAGTGCGATTGCATTACAGATAAACAGTTCAGCTCTCAACCATGAGGTTTGTGGTATAATTCCTGCTCTGAACATAAAAGTAGAATGCACAACAAATGATTCCCAACAAGAACTAAATGGCAGTTCAGTGGTCGTTCTCCTTGTCTTTTTTTCTCGTACTGACAGGGTAAAGATATCCTTGTGTCATAACTCAGGTGACATGACATTATGTCTTATAATAGTAATAGTGGTTGAGGTCTTCGGAGGATCAGCAATTTAGGTCTTGATAATAGCTCTCCCCCCAGTGCTTTCCCGGCGATTTGAATTGAATACCGAAAAGAAGAATAGAATCAAGGCTTTGAAGTGACTAATAAAACTTTAGGGAGTGAATATCAGATCTACACACTTGTACGATGGTGCAAACCCTCATAGGTTTCTGTAAACGCAAATTCTGAGAAGGTTTGGAACATTGTTGGAGCAAACTTAATCAACTATCACTAAATTGGCCCGAACAAATAGAATTAAATCAGTGGTGGATTTGTGCACCCCGGGAATGGGTAATTTGAAATCGGTTGACACACAAATCTCTAAGGTAGATCAAAGGTTCTATTCGCGTTCGGAACCGATTCCAAGAACGTCTAACTTGAATCAGTCGATCGCTATTGTAGTGAATTCAAACGGTACCTCTCCATTATCTGTTGATTCACAAAATCGTTTGAAAACGGTTGATAAGCTCAGATGCGTTTCGTCTATTTATGAGTCGGGTGAAAAACAGTCTATATTCCACTTTATGTTGTCCATGATGTGCTCATTGAAGGCAAATGGTTATAATTTATTGAACCACCCGCAGGTTATTTCTGGGTGTGTTCATAAGTTTTCCTTTGTTCGCTAAACGGTTCAAATAGTGAAGCTTTTTACTTTACAGATGCCAATGATCATCATCGGTTCAGACACAAATTTGTTAAAATGATTTGTTGTTCTCCTCTCCATGACATCCGAAATGCGGCGTTATGAAAACTAATTAATGTCTTAACTGACTAANTGACTAATTTATTTTCATCAGAAGCATGTCTTAACCTTGTGCTTGCTTTGCGAATGCCCCGAAACAAATACTCTTAGGTTGTCTGTTCTGAAATATAAAATACTGACAAAGCACATTCCATAACAGGTGGTTAAATAGACCTCCAGGGAAGTTAAACTTTGGTAGTATTCGTCCATTTTTCGTAAATCTCAGTATTGGTTCATCAACAGCGGCATCCAAGCCGTAAAATGTCAAAACACGCCGTTTTAAAGTTTACGTTTTTATTTTCAAGAAGTATCATCATGGGAATACAAAATGGATAAATAGCACTTAAAGTGAGCAATTGATGATTCGATTCAATTTCAAAGGTCAATTCATCGTGTATATAGCAAATGCAGTGTGAACTGAAAAGTTAGGAAGCACCGGATAGCTGTTTCAACCTGCTTGGATTTCATCAGCAGTGTGATTCCATCGACCCAGCTGGGGATCGAACCCGGGACCCAACCAGGTCAAAACAGCTGTCCAATGCTTCCTAACTTTTCAGCTCACACTTCATTTGCTATATACACGACTAATTTATCTTTGAAATAGCATTTACAATAAAGAAATCATTCTGTCTGGTTTATTGCAACGAATTAAATGAAATAAATTATATGATTACTCCCGGTCTATTGGTTATATCTAGCTTGTTTGCATCTAGGCGTTAATGATTCCTATTCCACCGTTATCATGATTTAAATGAAGTTATTTTCACGTATGTTCTTTTCATTAAGCAACACCATTTCCGAGTACAATATCCCCGTACCAATTCTGGGTACGTGGAAATTTTGATATTGGTAAGTTGACCGTGGAAGTGTTTCAAACAATGCTGTAATGATGACAATTTGTTTGTAATAGTTCTACTCACTTGATTGGAAATCCTTATATTTCGTGTGATGAATAAATCTGCGCTGACTCATAGGAATCCCTGTACAGTTGGTTTGTCCTGTTTCGGAGTTACTATGTACTCGTAGGGACTCGGACTATCAGTCTTTGAGTATATGATACTCTCAACCGTCCTCGTTGTCTTATGTTTCAAACCCTACTCGTGATTTTATTGAACATACACTTTTGAGCAGTGTTTGCAAACGATATTTTCCCGACGTAAATTTAAATATGGAAGACATCAACGTACACTCTGCATATTGTATTTGGAATGACGGTGTTGCATGTTCAAATTGGATGGACCAAGGAAAATATTTTCCTGGCCCCAGGCACAAAATAGGAAGTTGTGTAAAGCAAACTATTGATCACCAAAGGAGAGCTAAGCGTACTGTAGATACTTGCCGTTTTTTGCACTGTATGGAAGTTTGGGAACAATCAAGCAGTTTTACATTGATGGTGTGCGTAGTTGAAAACGAGTTTTATTTCAATGCAATGCGTTTCTTGCGAAAGATGATGCACTGCAACAGACTCAAAATGATTGATTCCTTTCATGACGCCTTTGTCGTAAATTTAGTGTTCACCTCCTTTTGAAGCCACACCGGGATACGTTCAACCATCGGGCAACGCCGTTGTTTCTCCGTTCCGGGGATATGCATTACCTAGTGTCCACCACGGAATCGGTAATTTCAATTTCACTTGGCGTGTATAGAGGAACCGTGCTTCATTCGTGGTTCGACAGCGAGGTTACTGTGACTGATCGCTGTTTATTCCTCATATGTTCTGGTTGAGTGTACGATCGATGCGAGTGCCTCTTGCCTAGCCTCCAACTATATCACGAGAGAGGGAAAACTACCGGAGAACAGAATGTATCCTTTGATCATAAAGCGATATTCAAATGGAAGTGGGTAAATGGGTTTACGGGAACGGGTTATTGACGCACAAAACAGATTACGTTCTCGACAATTCGAACGGTCGATCAAACGACAGCTGTCTGATTCGTCCGCGTCATTCAATCAGGAATCGATTCGCCTTGGACATCGTGAGCATGCATGTGATGTGACGACTTTTGTGATCTCCGTCCTAACAAGTTTCATTCATTAAGCCTCCATGAAATCATACGACAATAATTCTTCTTAACGAACATGACTACAACATTGCCGGCGAGCCGTGAGTAATTGAAGGATGGCTTAAGCTTATTCGGATTCTGTTGATAGATCAATTCAAGGGTGAAATACTGTTTTTCTCACCCAAATAAAACCCACGGATTTGGGTGTTTATGAAGTGTAAATAGGCACGATTTGACTGTAAACGTTGAAGTGGAACATGAATATGTCAAATTTTTATCAAATATTTGTTTTTTAATTGTTCTTTTCGTAGTTTTCTTTCAATGGTGATTGAGCCGGCATTATTGAAATGTGGGTTAGCTATACACTAGCTATTCATATCGGTCAAATGAAACAAACAACACGTGCGTTTTACTAATATATGTTATATATATATATATGTTAAAACGATCGAGGCAGAAACACATATACAGTAAAAACTGTACTTTGTTAAATCAAATGTAAGACTGTGAAGATGGAAAAAGGTTTAATGATGGCGGCACATTCACAGTATTCGTTGATTAAAAGCGATAATGTTTGCCAAATTCTCGTGGGATTTATGTACGTTTTGCGAAACAATGTTGTGGACACCACAATTAGTTAAAATTGGCAGTACAATGCACATGTCTGGTTTAATGAAGCAAAACCGCCTCATTGCAGTGTCAATTTCATTCTTGTGCTTTATAATTCTTTTTCATCTTCTCTCATTCCCCGCAAATGGTTTTCAATTTATCGGACGCAAAAACGTTATTTTGTTCCTGAATACCAACGTCAATAAGCATATGTGAACAGAGTTAATGTTTTATGGGAGTAATGGAGGATTGGATTCAATTTCACAAGGGAATTTGTCGTGTATATTTAGCAGACGAAGCATAAACTGAAAAACTAGGAAGCGCTGAACAACTGTTTCAACCTGGTTAGGCCTCATCAGTGCGGTGCGAATCCATCGACCCAACTGGGGATCGAACTGCGAGACCTCACAGGTACAGTCACTGTTTTCGCAATCCACGTGCGTTGCGGCAAAAACATGTTTTGATTCGCTTGGTTGACCTGATTCTAATGGAAGGCAAAACCCTCGGCTTGTTTTACTATTTTGCATTTCCATTACACCAAAAGAAACGAAGTAATCAATTGAATTCGCTGAGTTCTTCTACTATTTCCTAACAAATCATTTGTGATAGTGTATTATGCAGGACCGGTCCCGGTGCTGAACCCACTCGAAGCACTGGAAGGTTTATTACGAGCGACGCAGTCCGGGTTCTTACACAGATAGCCTCGTCCCAAAAAGGTCACACAAACCCAGGCAACTCACTGACGCTCTCAATACACATAAAGAACATACTTCTCACAGTAGGTTCTCTGTGGAAGGGGCTTCCAAACACCCGACAAGACATAGAAAATACCAGAAGCTACCATGAACCAAAAGGTCCAGTGAGACATGCACACGACTCACCCTCAGTTCGAAATGGCTGCACCCGTGTCTTCACTACATCAGATTTTGATGATGGGGTCTTCAGCTTATATGACTGTTTGTGTTTGCTGACAAATTCGTCTGTTGGATATTGGTTCTCGCAGCTCAAATGAATTGAATCCCACTTCCCCGGTTTGTCGAGATTGGCTTTTTGTTAGCGAACGGAGGTGGTATCGTCGGTGCTTGTAAAGCGGTCTTTGGCGATAAAGAAACCAATAGACTTTAATTGAAATTCAGTAATAGTTCCACACAACATATTGAGCAAAGGAATGACTGACTATGAGTTGACGTTGACTAGGGCGACGGCTGGCAACCGACGCTGATTGAATAATGAATGGAATGAGAAATAATTAATAATCTTTTTTTATTGACTTATTATATATTTGTTTCTGTTAACGCAGTCGATGCAAGTTCCAGAACTAGACTGGATCTTTTCATTAGATGATGCATTCCTCTTGTAGACGGGGCGTGAGCTGAAAAGCTAGGAAGCAATGGATAGCACTTTTGACCTGGTTGGATCACATCTGCAAAGCGAATCCATCGACCCAACCGGCGACCTCGTAGGTAGAATACAAGCATTCTATCCACTATCTTATATCCTCCCTGATAAGACCCAACTAGGTTGAAACAGCTATCCATCGATTCCTAGCTTTTGAGCTCACGTCTCATTTACACGATGAATTATTCATCTAATCGAATCAAATCCTCCCTTTCTATCATATAACAAATAATCAAGTTGCAAACCTTTCCAACCGAGTCATGGCCCTGGAGGATAGTAAAGAGCGAGGTCCGTTGCCCGCAACGAGCTCGCAATGATGAGTTGTGTTATATCGTGTATATTAAAAATGAAAAAGGGTCTGATCAGCCAACGGGATAGTATCGTGCGTTCTACCTTTGCGGGCCCGGGTTCAATCCCCAGTTGGGTCGATGGATTTGCACTGCTGACGAGACCTAACCAGGTCGAAACAGCTGTGCACTGTATTTTTCCTTCAACTAAAATCCGTATGATGGTGAAATTCAATTCCTCGACAGATTGTTCCAGCACATCTCTACGAGCTCGTCGAACTGTTCGCTGGTTTATTTTAAACAGCGTTTTGTTAGGATGATTTTAGAGACTTTACAATAATGGTCCCCCGATTTTGCGGTAGTTGCCGCTCGTCAAGTGAACGATTCTGCGTACCTCTTGTCACTTCGCTCACAAACATGCCCCTGGGAAGAGTAGTTTCAACTCACCATCTCATTCGTAATTCTGGGTGTATTGTTTTGATAGGCATTTAATTTTAATCGGCGTTCATTTAAGAATCGTTACAACCACGTGATATTCTGTAGTAGTTGAGGTAGATGTTTGTAACCGTAACAAACGTCAGTCATGTTTTTTTTTCAGAAGAAACAGTATCTGATTTACTGTACCAGAATATATTTATGGACATATATATCTATGCATATGTATGTATATACTTAGGGCTTGCAAAATTACAGGGTGTCAATGCGACAACCATAATATCAATGATAACAGAAGGGAATTCGGTAGAAAAATATGCAGAAGTGCATGAGAGCGAATCAGCAGGACAAGCACAACACTGATTTTTGTCTGTTGTGTCGCAACATTTTTCACTATACTCTAAGCAGTTTGATGAAATGGTTTACAATCAGTTATTGACATTTAAGGGACTATCCTGCATTATTAGTTATTTTATGTATAAATGCTCCCCGGATCAACCGTTGTTTGAATTCCGTCGGCCCAATTTTATAACCATTTAGTAGCTGCTTTGAAGTGTTGGTGAATGAAGTCGTTCTTGTTGTGGAGCGATATAATGCGATGTAAATGTTTGGCTTTCAATGGCTGATTGGGTGATAAGTATTTGATCCTCCGAGGCCCATGTAATTGTCGTATTTGGATTGGGTGTTCTGATAATAAATACCAGATAGACGTGTATCCAGTGTATTCGAAAAGACCTCCAGACAAATTAGCATGTGTCCAATGGGCGTAAATATTCGGCATTGGCTACATGCAATATGGCCATTTCCAAATGAAACGTCAGAAACCAATTATGTCTCATACTTAAGCCACTCGTTCTAGAATAATAGTCTGCGAACTTGAATTGATTTGCTTTTGATTTAACTTGATCGATAAACTTGACGAACACTTTTTTTCGTGCAAACAACTCGGAGCACGAACGCACATTCGAGCTCATACTTAGATGGAATCACGGTACTCGTGGCCGGTGTTCGAATAATTGATAACAAAAACTTTAGATTAAATTAATCATTTCCAACCGGATAGAAACTGAATGAAAATATTGAGCAACAATTCCTTATAACGCATGCACCAAGGAAGAAGTGGAATACGTCGTTTGATAATAAAATTAAAATGCCTTGTATCTGGGACCGTGGTAACTTTCATTTTGGTACACGTACAGTTATTGTTTGATAGATGTTGCGCAATGCTTTTGTGATAATCTCACATCAGCAATCAACCGTGTAACTGGTCGCAATCGTAGCATCGATTTAATCATATCACCACGGTGAGTTTCATCTATGCTGAAGTTCTAGTACTATGTTAGGATATGTGGTACAGGTTGATTTCTGATATTTCCGCTAGACCTTAGAACGCTTTACAGGAAAGTGGTAAACCGCGGTAAGGTGCACATATACACCTAATGAGACTACATAACTCTGTCAAGAATTCTCACTACTTAAACTTTGTGTCTAAATGTAGGTTCAAAAATGAATGGTAACTCAACCGTATGATCTACAGTGAAAGTAACCAGATGCTCAGCTTTGATGGAAGCGTCAGAGGGCGGCACATTCATGGCGTGGATACCAGCTTGGATTACTATGAGTAGTGTTCAGTCAACTCCACCCGCAGTTGGTTTGATGTTTCCGACATCAATGTGGTCACGTAGAATGTGAAATAATCGGCTACCTAACCTTACTTTGCATNATCTACCTATCTGCAACCCCACCCCCGCACCGCGCACACGTCTTGTTCCAACGCGACGAAGTCGTCTCAGCCTTTTGGAATCGGTCGGAGACATAAATATCGATGCTGATTTTCAGACTGAAACTTTTAGCTTTTCCGCAACGGGTGTTTCGTTCAGCATTTTGAAATAGGAAGTGTCGGAAATTACCAGACGCCGACTACAGTTCAGATAAATCACAAAAGTGGAGATCGCGCCACACCATTCACATCCAGCAGGTTGTTAAATTACTGGGTCTTACGAGCCAATTTATCACCAACGCTATTTCGTCCCCAGTTAGTTTCGTTTTGGAATTAAAATACGCTGTTTTGGTGCAATTTTGCAAAACGTCTAGTTCCCGGATTTTTCTACCATTATTCTTCATGTGTTTTAGTAGAAGAAATGCCAACTAACCGTAGTTGTTACTCATCCCATTGGTAGACCTTGACACGGATTTTTTATGAAACATTTAAAATGTCTTTTTCTTGCCTAAATGTTATTACATAACGGATGATACCTGTTGCATTTAGTTGCTTCCAATCGTTTTGAAAATTCACTGCATCACAATAAACGTATATTGTCATGTTGATTGTAGACACTTTAGCTCGGTTTCTAGGTGACCAGACTGCGTTTGTGCCTAAGCATTGCACACTTGTAGCTCCATTTGCTGTGTAGCCGAGTGAATGTTGCTATTTGGCTTGAAATCAAAACAATTTTGTGACCTTCTGAGTCATTTGAAGTTGGCCATTTAGGTCTAAAAGGTATGAATGATCATTGACATTCATTGCTCGGAATCATCATCAGTGCATCTCCCGTCTTCCAGGACGAACGTCAGTATTTATCGCCCAGTGAGGGGTCGTCGCGGTAAGCATTTCGTGCCCAATCCAGTGCTTCTATAGCGTCCGTCGGACTAGAACAGTTTTTCATAACTATAAAGTTATTTTCTCGGTCAACCACTTTTCACAGGTACCATTTTGTATTATTTGTTGTGTTTGCCAAAATGGCCAAGGGTTATGCTAGCGGGACGGCTCAGACGGCTCGCGTGTCAGATTCCCATCATCGCGGCCGCCCTACTCCATCATCTGGTTTCTTATTCAGTCAGTTTGGTTGCAAAACACCTCTTGGAAAACATCTCTATGATCTACCAATAAAAAAAATAAAATTATGATTCTTATGATCAATTTTATTGACAATAAGAACAATTATTCTCAAAAACAAAAACAATATTTTAAAATCAACCGTGAGATCCGTGATAGAACACTGAAATGTGCAGTAAATGAAGAAAATTCCAAACAATTTGATTAGCTTCACGTCTAGTTGACACGTGTCTCTGAGGACGGAAAAACCACTTCGTGTGATACGCGGAGTTGACATTTTGTATGAAGAGTGTGAAGTGCATGTACGGCTTCAAATACATGAACAACAAAGAGAACTGTCAGTGTTGCATCGCCTCATAGAGGCAGAAATCGCGGGTACAAATTAATCTGATCATTTAAATTAATCATAGACAGCTGCGTTCATGAACACGAAATCTGACAGGTGATCAAACCTTTTTGATGCAACTTAGTTGTGATCATTTTAAATATTTGAATTTGTTCTATCAGAGACAGTTGGACAATCAATTGTCACGGCACTACAGTTAACCGGAATAGTACGGAGGGGGATATATTAAAACAAAAACACTTGACAGTAGCCGCCAGATTTGAAACCAAACTACGGGACGATTTTTTGATCTAAATCGGTTAAGAATCGTGAAAAATTTTATGTGATGTGCTGACCACGACAGTTGGCACTAGAACAGCCTGAAAACTTGCTCTTATCCAGCTACGAATGCAATCAAAAATGACCACACCCAGCTGACACAGTGAACCATACTGTTTTAGTGTATATGCATTATAATTATTGTAATTGGCAGGTGTAAAACCTACATTTCAGTTAAAAATATACAAATTGGAGATAGGGAGAGGAAAAGGATTCAAATCGCAAAACAATCTTTGTTAACTGGAATACGTGCCAAACAGGGTACCGCAGAATGACGGTATACTGTTTATTCTAGAGGGAACCCAATGGTATTAGGATATATAGAGGATGAATGGAAAGAACAACAAGTTAAATTTGTGTGTAGCGAACGAATGCAGTCAATAAGAATCTTATGTGCGAATTTTTCGCATGTATCCAATTGATGTTCATCCTGTTGGTTACCAACCCCTCCAACTACATTTAGGTTACGCAGCTAATAATAGTGGTCAGTTTATGTCGAGGCAGTTTAAAATCGTTTGTGTTTTAGATGATGAAAAAGTAACAGGAGGACAATCAGGTAAAAAGGGGAAATTAAACGAATACGCGAATTTGGAGATGATTGATTGTTGAATACGAAACTGAGGACTTTTATGGATATGAAAATAAAGCCGTCAAAGTTTACTGAGGAAATGTTGAATGCGAGAGGTCCATTGAATACTAGCATCGATAAAAACCCCAGGTATTTAATACAGTATCCCCGGGATACGCGTTCAGAGCCAAGCGATACCAGTTCAGATGGAAAGAGGAACGTGATATAGTAGAGAGATATTCGAAACATTTGGAGGGATTGAGAGATAGATCAGATGTGACGGAAAACCGTTGAACGTTGTCTAAGTTATCAGAAAATTGTGAAAGCCCGGAATAGTCGGAGATGATCTGACACAAAATCACATCGCCAGCTTACTTAAAGAAGGGAAGTAGAGGCGCTAACAGACAAGTCTCTGATATAGTTGGAAAATAAGTGTGAGGATAGGACCGCACCTTGGAATACCTCAGAATTGTTCACCAACAGTTTGGACTCCCTTCGACCTTACCCGGTACATTGAGTTCTCCAGGAGACGTAATCAGCAAGCCAAGCTGATAATTGCCTGAGCCAACCGAAAGACTCCAGTTTACGAACAAGGGAAAGACAAATAAAATTAAAAGCAGACGAGTAGTCCATAAACACACAACGAACGGATATCGCGGAGTCATTCAACGATTTGGTAATTTTTATGCACTGCATCTAGCGTGAGTTTGTTTGGTTTATAGGCAAACTGAAGAGGATCACACGAGACATCAAATGAGGGCCGAACGCGCTTAAGAACTAAAAATTTTGCTAGTTTAAGTACAACAGAAGTTAAGGCGATAGGACGGCAGCGTTTGATTAAAACTGTTGAAGTAAAGGATTTGAGAATGGGAACGGTTGTTATTGGTTTCCAATAGTCTGGTATGGATCAGATTTGTAAGGGAGTGTTCAAAATTGTTGCTAGTATATCACTGAGAGGATAGGCCCCGAATCTCAGAAGGGAAGATAAAAGACCATCGGGACCAACATCACACTTGGTTTTCTCTGTACTTGAATGTTCCAGTTCAAGTTCTACTTGAACGCCTTCACCCAGAACAACTGGCGTGATGGTATCGCTTGGTGGGTGGATACATTCTGCGTTATCACTGTCAAAATCCGTTGTGCAATCCAGATAGACAGATAATAACTATACTAAATCATACTAATAATGGACAAATGATAGTATAAAATAACAGGATATTGTGTTAATCTATCAATCCACTATTAGCTGGTTGTGTTGTACTACAGTGACTTCCCGGATACCGGACATTCACAGATTCATTTGAGACCAATGATCCGATTGGTTCCGGTTTAGCCATTCAACACTGAAAATCCGATGACAAAATGCTCAGTAAGAATAGGACACTTTACAAGGCCTAAACGATACCCAACTCGCCTGTAGAAAGACGGAAGTGAAAACGTATACAAAGATAAAATTCTCTCGCTTTTATTTCCGCTCAGTTTATTTTCCCATCTTTGCAGTCTCTGAATTAATTAATTGTATTATACAAAAGAGAATAAGTACATTCAGTCAAATACGCGCCAGTATTCAGTAAACAGGGTGAATCGTGATTCAAATTATGGTTGAAATAACAGAGGAAAACGACCCGGTTTATTGTAATCCAAATTCGCTCAGATTGTGCTGATTTATTCCGACACACTGCGAATTTGTACATCATTTTGCTAACTGTCAGATCTTCTCAAAAACAAGTGCATTTAGACCGAGATAAGTCAATTTAATTTTGGTTCTATTCGAACAGGGATTTAACTACCATTTAATGACGGATTTCCTCTTGTACAGAGCAAATAAAGTGTGGACTCGAAAGCGGCGAAACAC
>UZAN01041309.1:21289-46687 GCA_900618425.1 Echinostoma caproni | reverse complement strand
CAGTCAGTCAGTCAGTCAGCCAGTCAGTCAGTCAGTCAGTCAGTCAGCCAATTAGTCCGTTTATTTGCCTGTCGTGTTTTGTCCATCTATCTGTTTGTCTGCCTATCGATAAGTGTACCTGCCTTACTGGACGCTGGAGAATGAAGGAATGGCTAAATATCTTTCTAACTGTCCTTCGGCACCAATTGTGGCACACCAATGCATTTGTGCCACACTGTTATCCATCTAATCCATAATTCTNTCAATGGATTTGCATTGTTATCTGAGTGTTACCTTTCCTGCGTCAACATTATTCCTCATTTTCATACATAAAGCTTAGAAACTATATCAAGTAAGTTGGCTGGATTTCTGAATGCCGTTTTTGTTTGCCTAGCATATCATGATTTACCGATGTAACGTAAGCGCCAAACGGGTCAGCTAGCTTTCATTAACCTACTTTGAAATCACTGTGTAATATGTACTCTCCTCCCAGTCAAACACTAACTGTTGTTCATATTGTCAGTTGTCCCAAACATACACTTTTGCAGTTTTTGTTTACTACCAGTTGTCGAGTGCAGAGTGGTGTAATCCAGAAACGGTCCATCATATAGTCCAGGTCAAAATGTTGATAGTGCAATCTACCACGTTGTATGACTTATATTCAATCATGTGCCCATGTCGATCTCTTTTTGCATCACATCTATCTGATAAACGTTTACTAGTCATATGAACCTGTGCTGTATATAACAACACAGCTGACACCTTCTTGCAAGTCAAACAACCAATTCGTACAGATCAAATGATTAAATAACTGTAAATAAGTTTTTTGTGTGTAGAGTTCAATTGCTCTGTGTCAGTGAGCGAAAATGTGAATCTGACTACCGCTTCATACTGTTTCCCTTTCGTCCCCAGGCAGCGAATGACGAAAGCAGCTCACCCCTACCCCGCTCCTAAATTTTGTTTGCACATGGTACAGAGCAAATAAATCATGATTATTATTCATATTTCGAGGAACGGTGATTTTATCGAACCTTGTAAGAGATAAGTTTGGTATAACATGCAGGATTTTTCGGTTGTATCATCATCAAACCGGATGCGCATAACTCCATGTTCACACGGTTTGTTGATCAGTCTGTTTAGGACTGGATCACGGAGATTGTGATCAACTGTGTGAAATGGTTTGCCAACACAGTAACGGTGAATGTGCGACAAAACTCTATCGCTTTCATTCTGCGTTCAACACCCAATCGGTTTCAGCTGTTGACCACGAGCAGAGACCGGAAACCTCTAGCCTCAACTAATGCGATCTACGTGTGTGTGAAAGTACTGCAGTACTTTTTGGTCTGATCATTCCTGCATTCTACTACTGCATAAAACGATGCTTACAAATGCGTCCCAACTGCTCAGCAATGCGCACAACTGTTTTGTCGTAATCTGAGCACAATATCAGTATTAGATACGTGAATAGTTTTGAACGAGTATGAAAGCTTTCGCTCATAATGGGTCAGCGGCGAGTGATAGAGAAGTACACATTAGTGCGTATATTTCACAGGACCCACATTTATGGAAAACTATGATAAGGTATAAATCCAGCAGAAATCGAAATCCAACAAAGTATGTGTCTTCGTTTAGAATTTTGTGCAGCTTAATGGAACATAAAAAGCTGCTCTGCTTATATTACGTTGCCAATGTAACAATAACGACTACAATCAACCGAAACAAATCACACACGCTCAAATTTATCTAATGGCCCAAAACCAGATTCACAACAACAGTATCCAAAAGAATACATCCATATACGCCTTTCAAGTGTATTCAACACAGGAAAAGGTTTGCTGAAAGAAAAGCATATATACATATTTAATATGACCACGTTCACGAAGAAAAACAGCACCGTGATAGGCAGTGAACGCCAGAATACAGTGTATACATTTGGGATTTTTGGCACCGATGTGCTAATACATTGTCGTTTTGAAGTACTACGGTTAGGGCAGTAGCTTCCATTGCCCAGTCATTATTATAGGCATTCCAAACCGGTAATAATTCTGTTGATGATGAAACCTAGCTAGTTATTCCCATTAGACCGTATAGCTTCCCACATCATTACCAACGCCCATCACCCTGCATCTGTCAATGCAATTATTCTGTTTGTGCACCTCTGCCTTTTTATCGATACATTCGTTCTTCCAACTGTCATTCGCAGCTGAAACCCTACTACACATGATACTAACGTATTATAAACTATTCCAGTACCGCTAATTCAACGTACACTCGTAGTGCAAATTTTGAAGACAATAGTTTATTCGAATAATTATTTCCAACTGACGTTCATTCAGACCGTAGTTATGCCACACTCGTTTCAATTTACCTCCTGAACCGGGAAAGTTACAAGTCTATCCTTCGGATGATGAGGTTGCAAAGTGATTCCTCTACCGAAATCGACACATTCTCTGCTTCTACCTGCTGCCTGTCACACAACGCTTAGCTTAGAGACGATAAATTGACGGTCTTGCGCAGATGGGCGGGACATCGCATGATGTGAACTTTGATGACGAGGAGGAAAGCGATGATGATGGCGACGCTGAGGACTACGTTGACTCTGACTGACGACTACCAAAGCGAAGATAGTAGTGAGTATTTGGAATAGATAATTCGGACAGGAATTCTACTGTGTTTCTATATGTGTATAGAGAGCATTAGCGCCTACACTGTGCCCCCAAAGTGCGAATGTTCCGTTCGCGGAAACGCACTATCTCAGTCCCGACTGATTTGTCCAATGAATCTTTCCAGAGTAAACATTCTCGCGCGAACATGGCTATGAGGTTGTATGTATACCTACACATCATGCACTTATCTGGTGAAGATAGTTTGCAGTTTGTTTTTTACAGAACCGAAAGGGCAGTTTTGGGTAGATGTTGGTGGACATAATTAAAATTCAGGTATTTTACGGAAGATCATGAAATTCGTTTGACAATATGTGTCTGTGGTTATTTAGGAATTTTAATTATGTTGTGTGTTGTGATAGGCGCCCTCAGCTGTTCAAGACCGCTACTGGGATTTCCGGCAGTGGCTACTTTAGATGCCCCATTAACGGTTAGCGTCACTCTCAGATTGCTCAATTCACTTGTTATATTTCTGTATTTTTGCCAGCACTGCAGCTGAACATGGTAGCAACCAGAAATCCTGATCAGGTGACCAACGAGAGAGGCCTGCATGTGAATTTGTGATACACTTAAAGTCATCAATTTGCACTTTGATAGAAGATGGAAACTCATCTCGGTGCATGGAGCACCCTAATTTACAATGCAGTGGACTGGTTGTAATTAAGGAACGTCAAGAGTTAAGAAGATGCACAGACAGTTTCACTAAGTTATAGTAATGCGAAAGAGACGGTTGAATGAAAAAGGGTTCTGGCGGCGAGTGCACTTCAGGTTACAAACTTACTGCTAACATTTGCATCAGACCTTTTACAATTCAAATTGTTTGAGTAGCATTTCAAGATATCCGGGTATCATCTCAAATTGTTTCAGTAACAGTTCAAGATGTCTCATCAGCCTCATTAGCGCTGCCAGGCGTATCTACTTTTCAAACCTCCTAGCGATATTTGGATGAACACCATGCAGCATATATTTCTCAATCTCTTGTTGAACAGCCAGTAGACGGTTGTGAAAAGTGTTTCCGTCACATGCGCCCCAAGTCCCACGACATTTCTTGGTTGTGTGTTAGTCGTTCTTCCCGTGAAAAGCCATATCGGGCCACACTCAGATGACACCAGTGGATCTTGCACAATCAACACTTGAGCCATTGAATACACCTATCGCATGATGCTTCAATGGAGTTGATGAGCTTCCCTTTAAGCGGCTGCAGTAAAACATAAAGGGATCATACGCGATCTTTACACGCATAATTGCTATCCAGATTCACACCCAGTTTGCTTGCAGATTATGTTCCATCTCTGTGCAACCAACATCAGAGAATCAACAGAATGTTTCTCCTCCATTGGGATAGAGATCACTGGTTTCAAAGGGACAAATCGTAAGATAGATCAGTGCTAACAGCTTGTGTTCATATTTCAAGTATGTTTTGTGTTATTTCCAAGTATTGGTTTCCCGAGAGAATACAGACGACGGAAGGAACAAATTCGCTCTGTCCAAGGGATATTCGCTCTAAGGGGGATAACTAAGCGCACATATATATATATATATATATATATACATGTATATACCTACATATATATACATATTCTCGTCACATTAACCTTGTTTAAAACACCGGGTGACTTTTGGATAGACAGCTCTTTCAGAACCAGTCCACTGAAGAATCAGTGCGATGATTCAATGTTTTTAAAGTGGGTTTAGATGCCACTAACCACAGAAAACCTGACTTTATCGTCTTTACAGAATACTTCATAATAAGTAGTATGTGATTGACCGGACAAACTTTTCCTGGAGGTTTTGCGGTTCTCGTCGATCGTCATGCATGCGCATCCGATGATCTTTTATCAGCTCATTCGTATACTTGTACCCAAGAAGTGTATTTTCGTCACAACAACGTCTTGTGCAACACCGGGTAAATTTTTTGGAAAGCTTTTTCAAAACCAGTCCATGTGGGTTAGATGCTACTAACGTCGACTAACGTAACTTAAGCACATTTATTTGGTATTTACAATAAGTAGTATGTGAATGACTGTCCAAACAAATTTATCCAGTATTGCAAATGAGATTAATGTGACGAAAATACACTTCCTGGGTACAAGTATACAAATGAAAAGACAAAAGGGCACGGGATACGCATGCCTGACGAGCGGCAAGAACCACGAAACCGGTTGTGTTCTTTCAGAGAGATTTTGTCTAGTCATTCACATACTACTTATTGTAAAGTACATATATATGCTCACGTTTGAAAAACATTATTTTTTGTCCGGGTATACTTTCTTAAAACCACTGGATTGGTTCCATGACTAAGCACAACAAATTGGCACGGCGGGAACTTCATCTGAATTAGTGAACCGACTCCACGGGTCGTGAACACCAACGACTGAGATTATGGACAATGCATAATATGCCTTGGCTACTGTTGGTGACATATTCCAAGCACAAACTCTTAACCAGCTAATATAAGACGGTTTGACTAAGGGAAACTCAACCGAGTTTCGGCAACCTAATTAGTTTGCAATCACAGAATTGGAGAGAAACCGAATTAAAACATCTCTTCCGGTTTGCTATTTATGATGAAAACCAATTTCGTCTAATTGAGACACACTGAGTATTTCATAGTGCACAGGTGCCACTCGCACAGTAAAGGTTATGTGGTTTATGGTTTGAATACTAAGTGAGATTTTGAAAAAAGTCTACAAGATATCAACCAGAACCCTCATTATATCTACTTTGCAGCCATAATATCGAGAAAGCGAGAAATATAACTTATTTCACTTAGTCGGAATAACATTGTTTGTGATATAGTTCTGTTTAATGGTCCACAATATACACTGTTCGGGCCTTGATGTAACTCGTATACGAGAACTCTAATGAGTCTTAAGGGGAAGAACCGAAATGCTAACCCAACATGTCTAGCATACATAAAGATACATGAACCGAATGGCGAATAAATATATTTATACAAAACCATCAACTCACAAGCCATTATGTTTGTTAGTTTGCTCTGGCTAGACTAGTAGCATGTAAAATTAGTTAGAAATCAATCCTGGTGTATTACGTTTTTAACTTTCATCACAAAGAATCGAACATTTGTTGCATTTTCACACAATGGATCCACATGTCGATGACCGAACATAGTTCGACGAATAACGCGTGCAAACCTATAGATTCGATCGGGTCACATATGATTACGCGAATACGATGTGAACACACCTGTGCAAACGCTTTCGTGGCACATGTTTCACCTTTGTGTATATCGCTGGCACATCAAAATAGTTGGAGTGAAGAACAAAAAAGCTCTAATATCCTGTCTAGTAAAACCGTTAGTCGGCATATGATGATTGTCTGCAACCACAGGCATAAGTGAGGGCCATGTTTTCATGCCACGGTGACATGATGCTGGAAGCTGTTTGTAATAATCGAATAGGAACCGGAATGGAACAGCGCGAACTTGAACTCGGACTGAAAACCCAATGAATTACGCAACACGCAAGGTAAAACCAAGACGAGCTGTGGATACAGATAATTCTATTGGAAAAAGCAAGTAAATATATTATATCACAAGCGACCAACAGTTATTGGTCAGTTCCTGGACCTCCAATCGGCGTCAGTGTGGTTTATTATCATATCTTCATGTATTCGGCCAATCTGGTTGATGCCAATCGGGACCACAGGATTGGTCGGTTATTCTATTCTTGATTGGTTAGCCGGAAGCTGTACCGCGGTGCGTGAGTATTCGTCGCACGATCACCACACTATTGCAGCAAACCCAACAACTTAGAACAGAAATCTAGGCATATTTATCGCTGATGATTCTCAACTGCTCACTCTGTGCTTCCATGGTTTTCCGTATAGAAGGACACTTCAATTTCGCATGATCAATCTCTCGATCTTCTCAAGTGATTAGATAGACGGTCGCATGAGCGACAACGTTCTAGATAGGAATTTACAGAAACGAAGAACGCAGACCAAGTGAATAGCTATGAATGAATTATTCAAAGTGCGATAATGAGTAAAATACTTGCACCCTAATGAAAAATTTGCCAATAGTAGGACATATTATTACATAGTGATTGTGGATCTGAATACTTCATGTTTTTGAAATACCTTGTCTTATTCGTATTCAAAGACGTTGAAAGACCTCAGCACATCAGGATTAGAAAGATGACGTTTCACTTTTAATTGTTTTGCTCTTCAGTAAAGGTTTCACTGTGTGTGATATTCAAAGTCCTGTTGTATTGCGCTCTGTGTCACTAGATCTGCCATTCCCGTGTATTATTATGAAATCTACTCTCCATGGATTTTACCTGTGTGAAACTGACTTTCAGTACACTTCCAAACACACCATGTTATCTGTTACCCAAAACCAATTCGATTTAAAGCAAACATTTGCTTTTCATCACGTGATTAGCTGTGCAAAATAATATTGTTCAGTAGTCAGTGCTGGTTTGTTCTCCGAGCTTGAAGTGTTGTTTGTAGACGTTTCTTAGCCAAGCTAGGGAACATCATCAGAGCGACTTCGTGGAAGCACTGATTATGCTGCCTAGCCTCTCTAAGAAACATCTATAAGCATGACTTCCATCTAGGAGAAAATACTAACATCAGCGTCCGTATCTAGATCTACAATCATTCCACATTATATTCAATCGTTCAATGGTTTCCACTCGCACACATACACCCTCTCTCCATTATTATTTTTGATGCATCACTGTCCTGTGAGTAATTCGTAATGGATTCAATCCGCTGTTTTGTTGAACTGCGATGTGTCCCAAGTTCGCTATTTCCCATCTGTCTAGGCTGTTGATTCAAACTGAATAACGGAGGGATGATTCCAAACAAGCGCCTTCCCAAAATTTCAACGATAAAGGTGTGTGTGAATATCCGTCGACGCAAAAAACCGAATAAGTTTGCTGTTTTTCTAATTAATACGTCCGAATTTCTTGATTTTTGGCTAAACTTGATTAGGTCTTTTGCAATCCTTTGATTTATAGACTGTTTTGAGGACAACCTGACTAGCTGTCAGCCCGGACAGTTCACAGCCTAGAAACCAAACATGAAATTCAAATATGTGAGATAAAGAACATTTTTTCTAGTAAGTAAGCTTGATAGCAATAAAAGCTTGAAGGATCTTAAGCATCACGGCAAAAAAACATTCTACATAACTAAAATATTGTGAGTAAATATGCATTTACAGTTAGTTACCCTAAATATGAGTGAAACAACGCAATGAAAGAAGTAACCTACTAGCTGTGCGCAAGATAGGGCAGCATGGGAGCGCAACCGCAGAAATAGTTATCCCGATTAGATTATTCCTTAGCTGACCATCCATCTTTAAATACATTCACGTTTGGTCATTCCGTTTGTTTGATCATCATGGGTTCTAATTCAACTGGCATCTGTGTGTCCAACACTTCTGATTAATGAAAACAAAAGCAGCAATTAGGAAAGCTCAAGCGTTTTTATACCGTAGATAAGAAAATATTCTAAGTTTTCTTCAGCAAAAATGGGTACAGCTGTACCATAATGATGTCCATCCCAGCTTGAGCCAAGTATCCTTGGAAAACACCTTTTAGGTTCCTCCTGGAAGACGCATGCCGAAAATATTCTTCCTGTAGTCGATATCTAGTTCCATCCTGTACCGCAATCCAGGGAAAAGGAAGAAATGTCATTAGAGATGAACAAACTAAAGGCTTTCATTGCATTGCTATATTGGCTTGAATCAAACGGCAAAAGTTATTCCGTTTTGTTTTCTAGCGGAGAGAAAACTTGGACTGTCAGTGGATTTCCAAAGCGATGCTCCCAGACAGGTTTTGAAACATGAGGCTTGAAATTCTGCTTGATAATCGATGAACCCGATGACCTAAGCGAAAAGCTGATCCTTTCGCCTCGATTGGGGAGGTTGTTGTTCTCGTTAGACCTAATTATTCGGTGAAAACTGGTAAGCAGTTTATGCAATTAAAACATAGGCGCAAGCCAACTGAATACACCCCAAAAAAAGCCAGATGAATTTAGTTCCCAGTGCATAATAATTTGGCCAAAAATCCATTTCCAAGGGTACTTGAAAGGGAGCCGAAATGCCGCCGACTTCTGGCCCAAGACGTGTTCTGAAATTGGGGAATGGATTGTAATGCAGAGTTAATGCTTTGACCACCGGACATGAAAGTTTCTGTTGTGCGCTATTTGTGCGTTTGTCTACATTGTGCTCAGCGAGCTGTTAAAAGTAACTCCAACCGAATGTATACGGCGTCGCAACATTTCACAATCTTAATTACTTGTTCTGAGTATTTTCAAACTATGTTTTTTTAGGTATTGCTTATGTCTACGCAGTTATTGATCTCAGGAAATCAGATGACACTAGACTCTTTGGAGACGATGTAGATACCGAAGACGGAGTATTCGCCACTTTAAATTTGAACTGACCATTCTCTAGGCTGTCTTCACGCACAATCCTCACTCTATCTAGTTAATCACACACTCAGGAAGCATCAGGCTAAAATTTTGCTTCTACCAGAGCTCACCAGTAGTGTATATTCAATGACCCAGCCGTGATTGATTCTCCGGACCCAGTGCATGGAAGTGTGTGTTACCGCCAAGCCAACTAGCCTACAATCAGACTGAAAAAAGAATTCAAGGTGGTTCAAATGTTGATGTCATTGATAATAAGTCTATCTGGTGACCCGATATCAGCGAAAACAAAGTGACTATATGCTAACTTCATTTAAAAATCCCTAGTCAAACAAGAGTTTACGTGAAGTCTAAGAAATCTCACTTGAAGACGGAGTTCAAGTCAACATCACTTATCTAAAATCACTATTAACAGTTAACTGGGATTTAAACACATATCGCAACTAAATCAATTTCTTCAGTATTGTTTGCCTATCGTTCCCCGAAAGACGAGCTCTTAATCTCTAATCTTAATCGTGATACGGATAGAAAACAATGAATTTTTAAACTTCGTATTATTTTATCCTAATCAATAGTTTAATAAGGTTAAAACAATACTTCACAGTTGTTCTTCATTTCTTCACTTAGTCTAAGGTGAAATTGAACAGATAGCGTTATGATCAGTTGAGTGACATCAACCTGGCCTGTAAGCAAACTTTTTATGGGAATATTAGGTTTCCTGCCTGTTGTGTTCTCAATTAAATAGAAAGATGAGCACACAAAGAATTAAGCAGTACGTTTATTGTAAACGACAAATATGCAGCCGGTTTACCAACCGGAGAACAAGCAGGAACGAACAACATGTAGGAAGGTAAGCAGGCAGGCAGACCGACACCGGGTCACACGTCGCACTACATGCGAATGCTATCAAGTCAGCACTCAAACAGTCCGTTAATCGTTTAACCAATCGATCGATCAATCAATTTGGCCACAGGCCTGTACGACAAACGTAGCAGTTAGTTATTGACCACAACACTGCTCATTCCAGTATCTCTCCGTTCTGCCCATCGACTTTTTCTCTCCTCGTTTTCGGTATTGAACACTCTTATCTGGCGTGTGCGGATGACCACATTCTGAAACCCGGCACTCGGCATTTGATCTTTCTGTGTCGGGATTGTAGGTTTTAATCCAGTGAAGATCATGTTTGACCCACACGTAAAATGCATAGTTGCGAAATAATTTTACAACAATCGATTCCTCAGCTGTAAACTCAAATCTCTTACAGTGAGGTCGGTCTAGTAGAGCTCTGGAATTTCCCCACTTATCGATCTAATCAGACACACCGTCAACTTGACCTATCTGATTGCTCCAACTGAAATAAGTTTCAATTGGTTGCTCTAACATGTACGTTCTTTTGGTCCAGTTGTAGACTACTAATTAGTTCGTATTATTTTTCGCCGTTAAACTTCAATACACAACCACAAAGAAACTCCAGAATCCCAATTCTGCATCCAGAAGCCACTGTAAACCGTCGCTCATTTACAACATAGGCAATCAATCATACTACGAAATTGTATTATCGAATCAAAATAACGAGCTCTCTTTGATTGCAGGTGATTACATCCAATAATGGGATTCATTCAAATAATATTTTGAATTTAGCACGCTTTCATCTAATTGATTGAATTCAGTTTTCGTCCTGACAACGTGTTTATATTGATAGTTTCACTAGAAAGTCTTCGTCGAGAAAAGAATCAAATTATCATTGACTCGTCTGAAACTGTAGACAAGAAATAATTGAATATGTCCAACAGTGAGACAAAACACAAACGATCGGATGTAGTTTGCAAACTGCGATGTTGTTGTTGTTGTTGTTGTTGTTGTTGTTGTCACTTCCGTTTTATGACATTTTATCCATCTAGGATAAACCGATAAATTCTTGTGTTAGAGGAGAGAAAGCTTTGAGTAATATCGCCTTCATTCAAATTTGGAGTACGACTCTCTGCCATGCACCCGATAACACAATATCGTTTTGCTGAACAATTTACGGAAAGGCATCTAAAACGTGATTAAGGAAAATTCTCAACTAATCGTGAAGTCAAACTTTCCCCGTCAGCTGTTCAGTGATGTTTGGTTTTAAGAGACACTTCAACAATCGAATTCTTCAAACAGTTTGCTGAGTGCTTTGATTCGAAACGAAGTAATTGATCAAAATTTGTTTCTCTAGCCACCGAATAACGTCAAAAATATGTCAAGTGATGTCCCAGTTCGCTCAAGAGAATTTATTTTGGAAAGTTTAGCAACCCGATCCTCTCATTGAAGCACTGGCTCGCTACACTCGTTCATCAATGTGCTCTGAGTAAAAAGCACTTCAACACAGTTGATCGAGCAGTATACGGATAGAACATTTTTCATTATGCTATTTAAACACAACTCAGGCAAAAATGTCAGGAGATAGAAAATAGGTAGATGATTGCTTTTTTAAATATTCCATAAACATCCGTCAAATATTTTTTTAAAATTAGGATTCTTTGGACCGCCTGAGTAGTTGGTAAGACTGAACTAGCTCTACTGGAAAAAGATAAACTAATAGTGCACATGTCTTTCTAAATTCTTGTTTATTCATTGTGGTAGAGCTTAGGTGGGCAAGTATAATCGAGACAATTTGAATAACCCTTTATGTATTTCATTGATTTTGTTTGACTGATGCCGAGGAAAACCTGGCTTTTCGAAGTATTCCTCCTTTTGCGTAGATTGATCGAGTATCAACAGCACATGTATTATGCCGCACGTTACTTCGAGGATTGAACGCCCGCTAGGATAAGTCAGTTCTAGTGTTCTTCTTATGTACCGCGATTAACAATTAATGCCATTTATCACCATTTTTTCCAGAAACGTGATTAATTATTTGGATAAAGCATTTTTGTTTTGGAGCTGCAAGCAGTACAAAGATAGTGGTTCGGAAAGTGTTGATAACCCCCGTCTACCTTTCTTATGTGGGTAACCTTTCTTTTTAAGGCAAATTCAAGGTAAAAGACACGCATTTATTTGTTTGTGAACCACTGTGATTATCAATTTGTTCGAGGTATTTAAATACGTTTCGCATTACATGAAACCTGAGCAGGTGTGTATTATCCCCATTCTAGAGTAGCTAACATCTCAAGGCAACAACACTTTCTACAGGGAGCCGCGTGGTCTCTTCTCCACAAAAAAACAAGAAAACACCATACCACACACCCCATACACCAATATGGTAGCAGCTTTGTAGGTGGGCCTACTCATATCGGTAAATTTGAACAAACAGATAAGTTAAAACAGATTGAATATATCCTAAATGAATACATTTCTCCCTAAAATATTTTTATCTTTAAGCTAAACGATGACGGTCGATAATGTTAAACGCATACAGATACTGATCGAACTTATACAACACGACTCCCACTTTGGAAATACATTTGAGTTGGCAAAATCATATATGTATCCTATTCCACCCATCCCCTGTTACTGTTGTTCTTATCGTGGCTTTGACACCATACTTTTCCGCAAGTAGGTCACGTTTGTTATGGTTAGTAGCATCTAACCCACTCACAAAACATCGAATCATAGCATTGATTCTCCAATGGACTGGCTCTGAAAGAGCCGTCTATTCAGTGGTCACCCGGTCTCGCGAACAAGGTTGCTGTGCCGAAAATACACAATTTTATGAATGAACTGACAAAGAATTCATTCTTTGTAATAATTAATTGCGGTTTTATAAGAGTTTTTAGTTTGATCAATAAAAGTATTCTATATAGCTTATCATTCTTCATTTGGTACACAGGGTGGTGGTGGCGCAGTGGTTTAGTCGCTGTCACAGTCGTGCTTTGGATTCTATGATTCGAGGTTCGAGCTCCGCCACCGCCACCCGACTTTGGTGGTAGGCAGCTTTGCTGTCATCCGGTTCAATGTCACGCCTGGCCTAGTGGGTGGGGCCTTATATGGTTCGCCACTCCAAGTTCCGGGGCTTATGTTACCGATTATCACCACTGAACAGCAGGTCCTTGTGACTATGAGGTTCGCCCCGTCTGCTGTTCATCACACGTGGGTGTGTAATGAAAAAAAGCCGATTAACGCAAATTTTCTAGCTTGAAAATATTGATAAATTATTTAGCTACGAACCAATTACACAAAACCCCTCATCCTGAGGGGACTAGAAATACAATCCAAGAAACAAAAAACTGGCCTTCGAAGTTGACACTGATGTGTGCTGCTCGTTGGATAAGCGTTTTGTAGTGTTGTAACCCAAACGTACTTCGGGCTCAGCAAAGCGNCTCGATAGGATGTCCCTCGGTTCTTATTATCACTGCTGGAGACGATATCAGACTTTACGAAAGACGAGCGACGGCGTAGAACGATGGTAGAGATGCAGAACACGGGTTGGCAAGAAAACACTACCAGACGAGGTTTCAGACAAAACCTACAAGGTAAAGTAGACAAAACGCAATGAACCAAAATGATCCAGTCAGATACGAGCACTCACGATAAAATATTTCTGATGCGGTCGCTAGGCGTTACAATTTCACCTCGCCAAAACCGGAGAAACATGCAAGAGTTTTGGCATATATTTGAAGCAGAGAGGCAACTTATTCTAGAGACGCATGAATCAGACGACCCAAATCCTGACTCGTGCAAGTGCTTCGATGTAAACATATGCTCAATTTATTCCGAACGGAATTTCTCACCAAGACAGAAAACGAATAATAAGGCCGATCATATAGAAGCAAGACGATGTTTGAACTCGATCCCAGATAAGAAAAATTCCACGCAACGAATATATAGGTTAGTCCAGGTGGATTAGCCGCAATTTTTCCCTGCCATCATTTGGAAAATGATGGTTCGATTTGAACGGCCGCTGAAGTCACTTGAAATGAAGCTGTTGTTGCATGCACAAAGAAGAGCACATTAATTCAACCAACAAATACAAGTTTTGCCGCCCGTCCGTCCGGCGTTAGGCTAATATCCCTGGTTCTCAAATAGCACTACAGTAGTTGGAGAAAGGTGATCAGTCGACTTAATTTTCCAATGAATTTTATTTCAATTTTATTTTAAGAAGTAAATGTCCATTCCGCCTAATGAGATAGAAGGGAAACAAATACTGATGTCCTTGTCATTGGTCTTTTGTGAGTGTCACTGCAAATGTCGTAAAACTTATTCCATTGATGAGGAGCGTTTGCGATAAATGTTAATCTTGAAATGAATTCACAGAAGTCCCATGCTTTTGTCGATAAAGGTTAGTGTGGCACAGAGCATAAGGCTATTCGCAGAAAAAGGTTGAACATCATTATATGCCATTTTGTTTTCAAATTTATGCAGTATCTGGAGGGGCCAAGTCTGATGTTGAATTCACTAAATTACCGCTCAGCACTTGGGATTGTAATGCAATCAAAACCCTTCCCGGAGTTGGAAACATGGATAAACTATCTGCCTCGACATTGGTAGTCAGAGCAAATTGTCAAATACCCTTGAACAGTCCATTTAGAAAAACGACCGCCTGCAGTGCTCAAAAATAAAGAAGGGCAAATAGAAAATTGATACATTAAAAGCAAAATACGTATATCATACTCATGAATCATTATTTGTGAATAAATTCTAATGATGGTTTTTACTGAAACGTCATTTTCTAAAAAGGACACCGGCAACCGTCGTTGGAATCGAGAAATCGTACATTCTAATGGCATTCAACTAATAGAAGTAAAAAGATAATTGGATATTGATACAGATGCGTTACGTCTTACTCAATCCCGTGAATGAGGCTCGGAACAAGAAGCATTGAGAGGAACAAATCTGATGAAAGTGTCACGGTGTTGCACGAGTTTGATCAATATCTGTTCAATACCCGGACCATTACATTTGACATGAGAGTAGTGAAGGATTTGGTTTAGTTATACGATGAATTTCGTCATGTAAAGCAAACAAATCGAGTACTGGAAAGCCAGGAGGCACTGTATAACTTTCCGACCTGATTGCGTCTCATCAGTGATGCGAATCGGTCGCCCCGACTGAGGATCCAGGTTGAAGCCTATTCTAAACATGTGAACCTCCTATTCTTAGTTTTCGTTTGGTGTAAGATCCATGAAATTGTGTTTACTTCTCTACTGGAATGGAGCCATGTGCATGAGACAGTACAGTACAGTACAGTCTTAAAATCAGTCATTTATTCCACATCTCTGTTATTTGTTGATTTTAATAACCATCACTTTGACGTGCATACACACAGTACAAACTTGTGGTGAATAATCAATGCTTTATTATGCAATCGTAGCATGGTGTTCTTCTTCTTTATCATTGCAGTAAGCATTGCCACTGAATTTGTGCAATTATTTTTCAGGTTTCACGAAATCACATCAGTTTTGCATGACAATTATGGAGTTGAAAACATTGATCCATCCTAACGTGCGTGTGTGTTTCCTTTATATTGATCAGCTCATAGCAGACTGAGCAAAAGCGCCATAAAAAAGTTGTTCCACTGCTGATTTCAATGATAACCAGACCGTATTCAAATCTAACTAAATAGAATGAACTATAATTCTGGTTAGTCTAATCCTTCCTCATCTGTATATTTCATACATAATATAGTAAGTGAAATACACAGTATGGAACAAAGTCACAGCCAATTGAAGACCCATCACTGAAAAGTGGGAGCTTAATGTGACAATGGAAGAGTAATAATACACGCGTTTGTAGGAGAAATTGGACTGACCGCCTCTATATCACTCAACCACCGATAGTGATCAATCGGTCACTCAAGTCGGCTTCAGATCGATACAAAAACATTGAAACTCTACATTATTTGGGATATAAAATACAGCTAAATATATTCGTTTGCAGAAAACATTTACATGACCTTGACACGCCAGGTCAGAGCCTGACGGCTCTAACTCACCCGAGGTAAGTCACCATAGCGATGCTTGTTTCTGGTTCTGCATGAACGACTAATGTAAATAAGCGCGTGGGTATTTTTACTACAGTTTCCATATGAGTGACCTAAGTGAAAGCACTGGCCAGGAAATCCATATTACAAATAACCGCGTATTTCTGCTGTTGCTCAGTTTAACGGAATATCATAAGTGTTATATTTAAAACTGCATTCTTCTTGGCTTGACTTATCCATATCAAGACAGCCGCTAAATATTACTGTGATGAATTGTTGTCAAGTACGTCTCATGCATATTTTTTTCTTTCTCCTTTTTCCTTTATTAGCAAACCCTTCAGTAATTCTGTAAAAACTAACACTGGTATGCATATTGAATTATTTCAACATACCTAATCGATACACCAAGTTAACCTGAATGACTTGGAAATATTTGATAGAGGGTTCCGAAACGGTGCAATAAGTTATGCGTCCACTCTCCGGACAGCTGCTCTTCCAGGTCAAACATGTTACCTGTGACCTCTCCTGCATATATATATATATATATACTATATATAATATATACATTATATGCTGCTATACTGTACTATGCTAGATCACTATACTATACTATACTATAATATACTATACTATACTAGCATATCTATTTACCCAAATGGCTTAAAATTGGGACATTGGTTTTTATCTGGTAATCGTTCGTAATTTCTCTGTTGCAGTTCATCGAAAATTCACATCTTGTCATCCAAGTTTGACCTTATTAGAAACGTATATATTATGGAAGCGGGTTACGTATTCGTTGCCGTTCACGCACAGAAAGAGTAGTCTAACAAGTACTTCGGTGTTATAATTGAAAATGAGATCACACTCAACGTTTTGGTGAAAAATTGAGGAAGCCATCATTCCAGATTGGTAAACGTAGACGAATCCGATCCGCTCGAGGACGTTCTTCACTGACCACATTCATAAATTTCTAGTATAGTCTGTTCTTGTCGAACGTTCCGGTTTATCGAATAAAACTTTCTGGTTTTTCTGTGCATCCTATTAACCATAAATCAGGTTTCTTTGTTATCACGTACAGAATTTATTGTGAAAGTCGACCATTTATGTTCACCGGTTTTTTGCATGTAACTAGCGGGCGTTAATTGTGTTTCAACTAAGTCAAACCCGAATCAATCTGTGCAACCAATCCAGTATTTATTAGTCATCATCTTTCCTGACAATCAGTTGAACTTGGCGAAAATGAAGTTTATTTTCGATAACTTTGTTTTTCTGAACATACCCATTGATCCATTTCGAGCAACGTTTGGTGAATCCTTCCGGGTAATTGTTTATCGATCACAACATGAACGGTTTCACATGTTTGCATGTTTTCCTGATAAATCATGTGCATGTTCTTGGCAGATGCGCGCTAAGTGGACGATCTACAGCTCGAGGTATGTCCTAGAATACTGCTTTTATTATGGCATGTGCTTTTAGTTTTCATTTTTATCTCTACTTTGCCATCTTTCTCCACGTTCATTCGTACACAGCGAGAAGCATGCTGACAAACCTTTGATTTGTTTAGTTAATAATTCACGGGATCCGGCAATCCGGGGTCACGAGCCGTTTTATTCGCTTGTCCGAGCAACTGTGGGCGTGAAAATAAGCGTTATATGATAATCCAGATAGCCAGTGAAATCCTTTCCGGGCTGAGCAAACGAAACCGTAACAGTGAACGCTGACACTCCAGCCCCGCGGAGTTAGTCCTGGTGTGTCTCATTCACAATACGCATTCAGGAGCTATAACCGAAATAGGTCGGATTGTTATTATTCGCATCCAAGGATATCCAATTTTGTCTGTTCCTCAAAATAGTATACCACATCTGCAGTAAATAAGGTGTTACTCTCCTGAGATGACGATCGAATGGGTCTGTATCGCGTAAGAGATTCATAATTTTATTGTACTAGGCATAACTCACTGTGTTGTGAATTGGCGTGCAGTGGTACGAATCGCAGTTTCTTTTACTGCATCCACAACGACTTAAAACTCGTCAAGCTATCATAGTGATTTGTTTTACACATGTTTTTCACATGGAACGAAACCATTTTTGGAAAATTAATTGTGATCGGACTATCAGGATGATGATGATGATGATGATGATGATGATAATGATAATGATAATGATTATGATCAGGCCCTCCAAGTAGTTCCGTTTGGTCTATTTTGTTAAAGTGTGCTTTGAGAAAGTGAATTACTTTAAATGGAAAACCAATCATTGTGCACTATCAACAGAACCTAACACATCATACGCGGGTCGCATCACACGTTACTATCAGCTGGTTTTTAATTGTCAGTTTGAGTATTGAGGTATGGTCCTCCTGCAGCCACCATTTGAAATGGATTACCTCTCAAATTGGAACAGACTGAATGCCAGATACAACTTCTCCAATACGGGGCCTACCACCCATTATTTTGCAACGTCAAATTTACAAAAGTGTGACTGTTCATATTTCTAAATCATTATTAACGAGAAATTCTTCAAAACAATGATGCTAAGATATTAGCAATAATAGTAATAAAAGTGTTGATTGCTTCGTTTCATTGGTTACCTGAATTAAACTATAGTCCAGGAAAATACCAGATGAGATGCAACGAACACGACAAATGCAGTCCACATACCATCTATTAATGTGGAAATTGGTTGACTATTTTAAACAATTATCTTGCATTCCCTTGCGTACGCGCATACACATAAACACACACCGTATATCAGCCGTGTTACACATCTAATTATAGTAAGCTGTTTTAAAAAAAACACAATGATGGCATCATTAAGTGAGTGATACTTACATGTCCGGCTAGTAATAGTGTTGGATTGTGTTTGAATTGCGCAAAGGAACGTGAGTGGCTGTTTCCCTCGACGATCTAAAATGAACAATACCTCTTAGAGCGAATTATGATGTTCAAAATGGTAGCACTATAAAAAATGCGAATCCCCCGTCGAACCGTTTCAACAATCATCCTGTGTGCTTGTGGGGGTTCTAAAGGCTTGTTTCAAATGAGATATTGCGTTGTGTGTATGCGAATTTACCGATACCCTTATCGTTTTTCATGATTACTAATTATCCTCGTCCCGGCACCTTATTGTGGATTTGTAACGATAGGACCAAATAATAGTTCCTGTGGTCCCACTTTACAGTTGACTTCAGGTATCACCCCGGACTTGACGTTTCAGCCACTTTCAGTGTCACTTTCCTCGTGAAATATATTCGTTGCAAGAAGGTTGAAAATATGTGGATATTTTCAATCGAGTGCTATCAGTGTTTAGAGGTCACTTCATGAGTGAATTTATTTTTATATAATTTCTTTACTGGTCTTCTGTTGCATACCACAAACATTTCGAAATTATTCAACAAGTTCATTTCATGATACTATTGAATTTGTTATATTTTATTACGCTGAATGGATATGCTTTTGTGTTCTATTTGTGGCAAACAGTTATAGTGCTATATCAGTGCATTAGGTTGTAAAAGGAAAGCGTATTCACAATACCCTTTAACTCCTACTTTACTAGAGAAAGTTTTCCTCCATTCACCAGCAAATTTCATTATATGTTTCTAGTGTAACGTAATCAATAACTGGTCACTGAGTTGCATCGAATTTGTAAACTCACATCAAACCCGTGACGGAATTACGATCCGAACGAAATCATTGATGAATAAATCTAGTCTCCTTGTATGGATATTATATCACTCATTTGTAAACAAAGGACACGTTCGTTGACCCGTTTTTCACCATCAGTTTCCTAACTTCCTATCCACTGGAACCAACAAATGACTAAATCGATTGATTTAAAAATGCACTTATCTTTTTTCGGTTATTTGATAATGACACACGAAACACGTTATTATGGAGTAGCATAGGCGAAATGGAAGCTTCGACAGTGCACCGTTTGGTAATAAACCTGTTCTGTTAAAAAGTCTGCTGAATTTTGTTCAGAAAGCAATCATATGGATATTTGAGATTTATCGGAACCGATCAATCTAAAATTAGAGCTGTCAGAGATTCTCTAGGTAACAGATTACTGCAACGTTTGGGATGCATGCTGTTGCTTATTTTTATGGCTTGCTGTTTTCACAATCTAACAAGCAAAATAAAATTATAATTTAACATGGATTTTTAAAGCACCAACCTCAGGGAAAGAATTTTAACTGTTGATGAATTATGTATGTGCCTGGCCGAGGGAACCAGTATCCTACCACTGGGAAATTCGTGAACGCGTAGTATAACAGCTTCATTCAGCCTGCAAGGATTCATCAATGCATATACGTCGAATCTATTGGGAATAAAATCCAGCCTGAAGACCGGCCCTCAACAGTCTGTCTCATTTTAAAATTACGTAAGATAATCCTCATCCATCATTGCTTTTGGAAAAGCAGGATGTCACCAGAGAAAGGGATCTGTTCTGATATCAGACGCTTCTATCACCATCACTGAGGGAATGTAAAGCATGGATTCAATCATTTCATTCAATTTAAATCATTCTGATTGAAGTTTGATTCTAACTGTAGTAAGCTACACTAACCGCTGCGGGAAACCGTGTCAAAAAATATGGGTTGATTATAATCCGAATTCCACTATTGTACTTAACTTCATAAATACAGAAAGTATCTTTATCGCTGACTCTTTAGTAAACATGATTAGTCATTGCGTCCACATGAAAAGATAGAAGTAGAGTGACTAGACATAGGCTTACCCAACCTCCCAGTACTGAACGGGTATTACTGGGAGCAAGCGCATCTTATATGACCTTGAGAAAATGCGTAACATTTGACTATTTCAGCCATTCCCTCTCATTGAAATATGAACACAGACCAGCTCATTGTGTTCAGCTCATCTGCTGAGTAGGGGAGTGTTGTGGCCCACAACTGACGGATTTGTGTTCATACATGCATGTGGCCTAATTGATTGATCGATAGACTGACTGTTTGAATGCTGGCGCGACGGCATTCGCATGTAGTGCGACGTGTGGGCCGGAGTCGGCCTGCTTGCCTTCCTTCCTACACGCTGCTCGTTCCTGCTTGTTCCCCGGTTTGTGAACCGGCTACATATTTATCGTTTAAGGTAAATTACTGCCTTATTCGTTATATGCTCACTCATCTTCTAAATTCGGAATACGACAGGGAGAAATACCATTCAGTCTTGGGCTACACTCCGCTTAGTGGAAGCACGACGATCTCTTAATGGCATACATAAGTTCACAGTTCGGAACTAACGTTTTAAAGCGAAAACCATAAAGGACGAAATTCTAAATCTGCTTCATCAGGAATTGGAGATAAAAGGTCCCCTGAAGAAACTAAATTTAAGCTAAAAGCGGGTTTGTTTGATTCAATGCATAGTTATATGTAAGCTGTTATATAGTGACCGTACACCCAAAACATGGTTGCACAGTGAAAGAAATAAGCGAAACCAGCAAACGGATAACCACTGGAATATATAGATAGAAACTAAATGAACAGTAGTCTAAAGGGCACAAAACACAGTATCCCAGTAAGTTGAGAAATCTTGACGAAATTTTGACGTCATTAGGGATTTGGACAGTATAGTTTCACGGATTTCAGTAACACCAGCAAGGCTTCAGGAAATCGTTCGTTAAAAAAATGTGATGCCATTTAAATCACTCAGTGATTGATTAAAGTTTAAATCTTTCTCACTGATCAAAACTCCTCTAAAAAAGGTATTTTCTGGAATGAAGCCGTTGAACTTCTCTTCTCTTTAGTTACTTGTAAAATCGTCTGACGCGTTGTAATTGTAACCACTGGGAAAAGAGAGTGAGCAAATTAACACGTGACCTTCAGAGATGCTCTGCACAACCCATCTCATTCACCAAATTATAAACGATATTGTGAATTTTCCATCACATGCAATTAACATAAATTAAGGTAGATGGAAGGGTAAAACTTCAAATTCAGATTCCAATGTCTCACCATTTATTCATTGGGCAGGCTTAGAGGAATTTAAAAGAACGCCAACGATCGGAGAGGAATTCGCAAGTCACACCATAATTTTATCACGAAGAACATGGATCAATTTGCCAATGGACGATAACCTAGGCTAAGTGTACTGCCTTCGTGATTTCCTAAAACCCAAAGCAAAATTTCAATATTTCCTCAACAAAACCTCAAGTAAAATGTAGATCGTTAGAAACATAATGATTTTTTTGCATATTAAACAAGGTATTGGCGGAGAGAATATGATTAACAATCTTCAGAGTATAATATTATTTCCTCTTTAACTATTTAATCAAAAAGAATGAATTTGAGGTCAGAATTGATATACCGAGTGCAGCAACCCGGTATATCACAGATTAATTTTCCCAGACCCGAAGATGAGCATTCAAAAGACAAAGAAATGATAAGCAGAAGATTTTGCTACTTATCAGGTACCACGAAAAGAAAATAATAAATTCATTCCTTCGCTTGGAATTTTATGTAATGTACAGAACATCGTCCATCAACCAGAATGTGTGAACGTTGAGCTAAATCCCTGGGTCTTGGTAACCGAAAACCATCACTGTCAACTTGCTACAATTTGCTGCACTCGGGTCCTTAAACCGATTTAGCAAGAGAATCTTGATTTGTTTTAGGTGTCTGAAATCCAAGAACTTTGGTATTGGCAGAAACAAATTAATCATCGTTTTAAAACGCAGCTGCGGTGGAAAGACACATGTGGTCACGGCAGCGAGGACGAAACGTTTGGATAACACGGTTATGTGATATAACACTTTCCTACACTGCCACTCGTTTTCCATCAACATCCACCAGCGCGTTTTCAAACAGTTCACCTTTTCAGCTTGTGAAAGTGATTTGCTATTTGTTTATGTGATTGATCTTACACTGTGTCCGTCTGCATAGTTTGATAAATCAATAATTAGTTTAAACGCTTGCATGAAATATTTAGACATATATATATCATAATAAGTATGTGAATGACTGGACAAAATTTCCCCTGGAAGCACACGACCGGTTTCGCGGTTCTTGCCGCTCGTCAGGCATGCGTATCCGGTAATTCTTTGCCAGTTCATTCATATACTTGTACCCTGGAAGTGTATTTTTTTAAATGGGTTAGATACTAGTAGCCGCAACAAACGTGACTCAATTTGTCTTTACAGAATATTTCATAATATATGAATACCTGATCACGTCACGTTTGTTACGGTTGGTAGCATCTAACCCACTTACAAAAGCATTGAATAATAACATCGATTCTTCAACGGACTGGCTTTGAAAGAGTTNTGTCTATCCCAAAGTCACCCGGTGTTGCAAACAAGGTTATTGTGACGAAACTATATGTATGTATGTTTACAATTGACAGAGGTTACAGAAAAGTTACATTCGATAATAATTCTGACAACAGTTGTTTTATTGCTTGATTGAAGTAATTGTTCGATAATATTTTGTATTGTCTATGCGAATTCATAAACATTGACGACTCATTTGTATCTCACTCATTAGAAATTCATTGCTCCTTCAAACACTGACTTGTATTGAACGGGATGGAATTTCCTGTATGATAGCCTCCAACAATCATCGATCTGGTATTCCACCCTCTTTGGACGTTTTCAGTAATGTGAACCGTTTGTTTCCCATTGCAGCCACGAAACAAGAACATTCGGATGGAGATGAGAAAAGCCTGTAGTCAAGTTACTCGACTGTTGAACAACACATGAATCCCTAGGTCACATTGCCTTTATTATTCATGCAATTCCATGGACCCCTGGGGGCTTGTAATGTATTGCTCTGTTTATTGAAATTTATTCATATAGCTTTATAGAGAATGAGAGCCTCCACTAATGGTTTGTCAAGCTTTACTTTGAAATGCAGAACGTACAGCGATGTAAAACGCTATGCCATCGAGGAACGGTTGTCATGAAATGAATTGTGGAAAGAAGATTCACCTCCCTCTCCTGAAGCGCATTTCTTATTTACTTGAAATCCATTTTTTTAATTAAACACCAGTGTTTGATAAACGGCAGACGGAGTGGATTCCATAGTCATGAAGACCTGCTATTCAGCGATGATAACCGTCAACTTAAAGCCCGGGGCTTGATACGACGAACCACATAAGGGCCCACTGGGTCAGGCGTGGTATAGAACCGGGCGACAGCAACGCTGCCTACTACCAAAGTTGAGTGAAGGTTGCGGGGCTTGAACCTCGGTCCAAAGTACACCGGTGACAGCGATTAAACTACTGCGCCAACACCATCATCGTGTCATTGGAATCTGAATGAGAACAAACCGAAGATGCATTGCCATCTCGAAAGTAAAATAAAACAATCAGATAGCGAGTCTCACAGATTTGTGGTGCTCATCGTGGAGTACACACATGAACGAGCGACCAAGATTCCCGACTGGAGCGGGTGGCATGTACTCATAAGCACGAGTTAATGCAATGCCCTGGTAACGTAAGTGCACACGAGCACACGCACAACTGTTTTTTTGACTGTTCAAAAGGACATGGGGGAGTGGCACACAAATAGCTACACGAAGGTTGTACTGTGTATCATTCGCAATTGGCAAGTCAGTGCGTGGACAGGAGCTTTGTTGAATGCATTAAGTAAACAGTCACTGCACACAACGATGTCTCATTTAGCTCCGTTACCATGCAGTTCTACTTGTGGCTTATGAATGCTTCATATGAAATCCACCGTGAGAATGTTGGAATATATTTTGTTGTTGTTGTTCATTTTCATTCGTGTAAAGATGAAAAATAATGAGTAAATTGATTTATGAACAAATTGACCCAAGTTCGAATCCCCGTATTCTGCTGGAATTATATAACAGTTTTATAATGCCAAGGTGAAAGGGACAGGTCGGGCGAAAAGCACCTATCTCCTTCGGAGCACGGTTTGCGAGTACAAAGCCAAGCGAGTATGAAACAGGAAATTGTTTGTGAAGTGAAGGATTTCACGAGTTTTTATCAACCTTGTTCTGATGTGTGTAGCTAATCGGAAATCAAACTGACCGGTAGATTGACTAAATTTGATTTGTTTATAGCTGTAGCATCTCTTGAGAAGATTCTGTAATTTGGNAACGATCGAGTGACGCGCTAATCCCGAAGTCAACAGAAGACGAGATTCTCTTGAAATGCGGTACTATTATGACAAACATGATTTCGAATAAAAGTTACACACCTCGTATCGTGAGGCAATTCGGTGAGTGCGAGCTTGCACTGTCAAGGCACAATCGAAAGATAGTGCGTCAAGAGAAAGATAGTGTTTTGTTGTGTCAAAAGGAGCCTTCAATGGCTGTCAATGCGTTCAACTCAACGACTGTTTACACGTGCAGATCGATCGAGATCAACGGTCAGAATGAATAGGGAGAGACCAAGGATCTGGTGACCGACAATGAACCAATTAAATGGAAGAGAAGAGACGACCAATGGGACTGGTGACAATGAGTGGGTTGTGGTGTAGTGTGTGTGTGTGT
>UZAN01041309.1:0-20575 GCA_900618425.1 Echinostoma caproni | reverse complement strand
CGCTGGTGTGTGAATCACGAAGGTACATGCAGGTGGTCAAGTGTTCGCGTTGGGGTACAATGGACGAGAAAGAAAGTGTCATATATCGATCGATGGTTTAGTCAACTGAACAGCGGTGACATGGGTCACTGACACAAAGGGGAAAGGTGAAAAACAATCAATTCGATCAATAAATTCGTGGGTCGGCTCAGACATGTGACAATAAGATGGATAAAGAGGAACAAGCCTCTAGGGTGAAGTAAGGAAAAGTACAAATTGAACAGAGTAAACTGGATACGAGGGGACGATGGTAGTAGGTGATCAACACGGATTCAACAATGGCTTGATAACTTGTTGCTGTTTGGGAAGACCAGGCGGATTCTAGTTCTCACTTTATTATGTCCCTTAAACTCGGAAATGATGTTCTATGGAAGGTAAGATGGTAAAACCCACTCGTGCATGCCCAATATATTTAGGGTGACATCCCATGATACCATTCTGACCATTGTGCACGTCGTACCGGATAAACCAATGGTGCTTCTCAAGGTCATACTTAGTTATTAAATGAATGGACGCTCTATTTGTCGAGACGGAGGAATAACTGTTGATTCAGGGCTATCTGATGTACACAACTGAAATGGACAGAAATGGAAAATCACTGGTAAAATAGTTGTTTCCATTTCAAATAAGCACACGCTCTTGAATACCCTGGAAGAAGAAATTCGGATTATTTTATTTTGTTGATCTGATCATTCCTATTCAGTCATTGGGACAATCCGGGAAGACAGACGCCAATGCGCATGATGGTAAGATCTTTATTGGCAGTGAATTGTGTGTCTTGTGCTTTCTGTGTGCAAAACTCACTCGATGTGCAGAGGCCATTGTGTGGAGATGAAACCACGACAATTAAAAGAAGCCAAACTGTACCAGATTGACGTCCAGTGGTAGAGTGACCCGCAGAAAACTAATCCCTAAATCCAGGCAAATAGAATGCGAGTTCGGTAATCTAAGTGTACTATAGATACAGATAACCAGGCAATATGTACAACGTACCTCAAGTTATGAGCAATCTGGCTCAGAAACCACGCAGGGTAAAATCGAAATAGCATGGAATACCCAGTCAGGCCAATCGCTATGCACCGTCAGACCCTACAATAAGGAACATCAAGGGAAACAAAGTACTTAAAGCGGGCAAACCTACCAATCAGAATCACAGTCCCGGGGGTATTGTGTTGATAATAAGGATGGAGATTCGGCAATCGATATGGGTATTGTGTATTGTGTGTAACTTTTGCAAGCCCTGGGGCTCACATTTCAGTTTAAAAAAATCATACACGCTAACCGTCACAATGTACATAATCAACTGGGAGAAAAGTTTCTACAGGCATGAAGATGTTTCATAATTCAAGGTCAAGACAAAGTTCCCTTATTGTCCGCTCTTCGTTTATGAGTAGTCGAGCAAGATACGGTATTGGTGAATTGCGGTATGCATTAATTCGGGATGAAATTTGGCGGAATCGGGAGCCTTTTGAATGATGGGAACGACAAAGTGTCAGTTCTGCATACAATGGGTGGACAGGATCTGTGAGAATCCTCTCAACAAATTTCACACAGGAAATTACGTGATACTCTGAAAACTTTAAGGTTAACTCATTCACTGGAATAGAATAGACACGAATAATAATGGTTAGACCGCGTCGTAAGACTTTAAAATGGTGTTTAAGTTAGCCAGGAAAAATAACTGGGGAACAGTAGGGTAAGATGGGGAAAACACTGATAAACAAGGATAGGAATAACTGACTGGGATGTACGAAACTGTCTGAACTTTCGTATTTGAAATGATAGGCGCTGCAGTTTACCAATGCAGTTGTGGATGTGGGTTGACCAATGAAGACTGCTATCTATGGTTACACCAAGATATTTGAACGAGTTCACCCTGGATAAAGGATTGTTAATAATCACTGTGGGGTCTGTCGGATATGCAGAGCGAGCAAAACTATATGAATACTCAACACATTTACTGGGGTTCAGGGTTAGTCCCGATGAGGAGGAGAATGACTGAATTGGATCAAGATAGTTGGTGAAAGAGCTTATATCAGAGTAAGAAGAAATGGGCTGGCACAACACGACGTCCTCTGCATATTTCAAAATTCGTGCGGGAGAAACACAGGGAATATCACAAATATAAGTGGCAAATAAGTATGGGGAAAGCACAGCTCGATTATCGGGCAGGTTTTATAGAACACTCAAGACCAAGCCTTGTACGTAATATAATGCGCACGTTTCCCTTTAAAGTTCATCGCTGTTGGACACCCCTCGACACAACTTTAGCGCTGATCTTCCGATTTTGAGAGATCGGCAACTTTGAGAAGGAGAATTGGCCAGAAACAAGACTATACATCCGATTATTGGGAGGTTGACCAGATAAATCTATCCCATCGCTTCCTCTCTCTTTGCATGTTCAGCATAGAAGATAATTTAACCTGTCAAGCACTCAGTGAGTGAGCATAAAATCAGTAGTTTCTAGAACTACAAGGGAATTAACCAAACAAGATCTAATATGGAAGTTTCGACAGCCGATTAGTTCATATTTTCTTTGATATCTGCTCTAATCAGCGGAAAAAAAGCAAAGAATATAACTTAAAATTTTCTATGCATGCATTTCTGTGATTCGTTTCATTCTCTAGGGATGATGTTCTGCTGTATATCATTTGATTGCATTCGTTTGCAAAGCATCAAGTGTCTATAAATTGTCATATCAAACGCTTCACCGATAGGTGTTCCTCACTGTTTGTTCAGGTGATAGACGCCTTTCCGCACTGTCATGTTTTGTGGACCTCTACTAAATCAGAAAACTCAACAATGATTGTGAATTGAGTGGAGTGTCATACTCCTAGATTATTATAAATCAGCTGTTTAGCAATCGATACAGTCAAATAGATGGTTCGCGATAACCGGTGAAAATTCAAATGATCATGTGGTCACCATCGAGGCAGGTCTGGATTGATAAAGCAACACAAGTACAAGCAAGGGTAAATGATCTAACTGTGAGAGCGATCAACACAGATTATTTGTTCCGTTGCGATGGATTTTGTGTCAGCTTTACTGCTAGTTCACGTAACTATCTTTTGTGTGTATGAGGTGGAGGGGGATCGTATAGTCTTCCTTGTGAATTCAACAACAACTATGCGGTGAAGCAATGAAATTAAAAATATTTTCAAACTTGTATTATACACTACACATATTCAGACATTCATCAATATCAAACCAAATAAATTAAAATTGATAAGAAACCCAAAGTTGACTTCAATTAAAGTCAAGTCAAGTTGTGCATATCTGAACGATGACTTTCTAGCAATGCACAAATTTCTAAAACGGAGAAATAACGGTGAGCAGTCTATACAAATAAATTTTACCGTGTATTGCGGAAATATGTTACCGTTAGAACCGTTTCTTACATATGACTAATCCATACGAGGACAAGATACGGAATGACACTAGATCTGAAGATGGATGTGCACTAAGAAGAGTATTCGGTCACCCGATACCACTTTATGATTCAAGCAATGCTCGTCACCATAAGCCACTCAGTCCGTAAACCCCTTAGAGTTGATAAAATGACAGCGAACAAGAAAGCCAATTATACTGTATGTTATTGTGAGGAATAAGCTTTGATCATCTTAGATACATGGTGATGAAGAACGAAACCAGCCACAAGCTTATGAAACAGGTTGGGGAAATAGCTGATTTCTTCAGTGAGCGTATAGAAAACTATAACCTCAGTACTTTTAAGAAACCGTTGTCAACCAGAGGACAAAGAGCAATATATATAACAAACTAATGACTACAAAAATGTGGATACGCTATCGAAAATTGCTGTTTTGAACTGAATTGAACATCAATAAGCCTGGCGATGTCGATCCCAATTAATTGGGAACAGGAGCAACTTAAATAGGTCATCTTCTTACAATTTGATCAGAGAAAGGATAGGTTTTGACAATTTAAAAGTGTGATTTGTAGGCAGCTTGAATAATTATTTCATAAATAAATCGTATTATAAACAGCGTACTTATTTGGAGATGTTACGCAATCATGGTAATGAAAATCAAGTCAAAATACAAACAATGATCAGGATATCACATGATTGATTTTTATTTTAATGACCGTGGTACCACGTCCAAACAGTTTGGTCCGTATTTGCACATGCATATTATACAAATTAGAATTAGAATTAAACTCTATACCCGATACTCCGCGTAAAGCTGTGGGATTATCGCGTGACCTGATCGCTTGTGAATTATGTAGTGTACAGAGTAAACAGACCGTGAACTGCGAACCCAATTGAGTCAGCTGATCAAACCCAAACCAGGTCAAAACAGCTGTTTCCGAATTTTTATTTCAATTCACGCTGACGTACTAAATCGAATTGTAATCCTTCACTCCTTTTATCTGACAAGTAACCAGGTTCGGAGTGTTTGAACCAAATCATAACCCAGGAGATTAGTACTGAGGTGAGTGAGGGGTGATGCCCCAAAATAAGCTTTTAACTACGGTGCACCTGGTCAACGTCCAGTGATTGAGTGACCTTGATTGGTAATTTATGTGTATTAAAGACAGTATAAGCAAACAAATGGTACATACTTTAGGTATTGAGGCAACCCGATTTCCGGGATGCAGCCGACCGAAGAACAAGAAGCAAAGCGTGGGAAATGGAATTCCTGCAAAGCGACTACACTGTCAAATACGTGGAATGTACAAGGGAGGTATATCCAATTAAAATCGTACAGGCGCACAGAACTGTCATTGATTTATTCAGATCACCCGTGGGTATGAAGCAGGCCTTAGATATGACTACGAAGTTGCCCAAACACGATTAGTATCAGGTCAATTTCGGTAGATAGACAGGCACAATCACACTAACACAGGCACAAAAATAGATGGCACCTAACAAGTGATGGCAGGCGGAACACGGCACTGTGTACGTAAGTCACGATTGATCTCAAGGGTATATGAGCGAGAGGGGTTTATCACACGATTCAAGGGTAGGCCGAAAGGTCGCCTTACAATACGGTGATTAGGGCTGATAATTTCATCACGACATTTGAAGCTGAATGAATAAATATCTATATATCATAATTTCGATCAATGTTAAAGCGTTTTACGGATAGGTTGAGCTATACCACGTATAGACACAAGAAAAAACGGTTGGGCAGTGGTTTCGTGAGTACAACATTATACGAAAGGAGGACTTTTAAAGAGCGCAATCGTGAACCGCAGTCGTCTCATCTTTAAATGTATGCCGAAACCACGCATTATGTAAATGTAAATGTATTCTTTTTCGTGAATGTATATTTGCTTCTTTTGCATTTATTTAATATAAAAATGTATAATCAACTTTCAGGAAGGAGGCTACGGTCATACAAGGGCTGCCTGGGAGAATACAAAAATGAGGAAATGGACAGCGGTGGAGCGTTTCAAACCCGACTTCCGAGTTACTATTTTTCATCTTCTCAACCGCTTGAACACCGCCGTCCAATGTAAGACTTTAGTTAGTAATACCAAGATGGTTTTCAATGATCTGGCCATTGCAGGATACGTGTACTTCGTCCGCATCAGGATGGCAGATAGCCATGATAAACTCACTCAAGATGAATTTATTTGAAAGTTTCAGGAATCAAAGTTTGGGAAGAAATATTCCTAGATATGGCTTTCCAAGAACTGCAAAGGCCTACCACAACTACTACACTGTTAAAAATGTCAATCGCTATTTCTTCAAAGGGTGAGACAAGACGTATTCCGTTGCTTCTTCAGCAGTTTTGGGCACGCACGGAGTACAAAGGAAATGTGGACGCTTGGTTAACATGAGCCACCATTGTCCGGTGCAACTGAATCTGCCTGACCCTGTGCAAAACAACCTTATACGATTGGGAAACTTTAGTTTTGCAATCTTAATGACCAACTCATAGAGCAACCTATTTGTGGAAACGATCGCATATCGTCATCAACCGTTGCAAATGAATTGAATACTGTGGGATATGTTCATAGGTAAAACATATTTGTGCTCATTTGTTTACCGAAATGATATCGATGTGTTACCTCTTGTATTCAATGTCTCTCAATGTTTCACTGTGATATTTTTCGGCCGAACTGATGATGAGTAACTCAAGGTGTAGTCCGCGCGTTTCTCACTCCTAGCTGATTTTGTGTAGTTCAGAGCAAGGGTTTTGTTTCATAACCAAGCAATATATATGTCGCTTATGTGAGAACAAAAAGGGTAGAACTCATGCAGGAATATCACTGCAACCTAGATTATGGAGTCCATAAAGCCGCGTTAATTGAACAATACTAATGGTCCGAAAAGATCTCCTTGATTTAAATAATACAGCCAAGTGCCTAAAGCGTTATTTGCCAACCGTGAGAGCTTCACTTCTCTGCTTTTCACACACTAACAGTGGTTTTACGGAAACATATGGAATCCTCGAGGTGATTCCAGATTTTAAAGAATAATCATAGAATGTGGCCAAAGCATAGTTACAAAAAATGAAGTTTAGTTAAGCCTGCATGAGATGCTTGATTCACTGATATCCTGTTCACTCTATAACGGTTACCAACTACAAAACTGGACGAAATGTATAATTCAGGAAGAGAGAGGGAGAAATAAAACTTTACCCATCTATTCTATCTAACGTATGCTTTTTTGGAGAAAACAACCTACGGTGACTAGCTGTGGTGGTAGGCCACGATTCATAACAAAGAGTTCAAACCACACTTTCGCCCAACGGACTCAATGGCACACTTGTTTGTGAGATGTTTACCATCCACTGAGAACTTCTCTCTTATCAGATGCGAGTTACTTTACGCGCACTGTACGAAACCGGTTCATGTAAGCAGCGCCGATTGCAATCGCGCTCTCAGTCACCCTGTTTGTGTTCCTAGACCGTGGCATCCTCGCCCTCAATTGATCGGTATTCGGTTGAATGGCAACAGCGTTTCTCAGGAATATCGGTTATTGATTATTTGTACGAAAAATAGAGGGAAATTAAATCGTCGTCGTCGTTGTTGTTGTTGTTGCTGTTGCTGTTATTTTCGTTATCACTCATCCACAAACGTTTTCTTTCCATTAGGTAAGAACCACTGTTTCCGTCCCGCGTGAGTAATCGGTGGCGTAGCGGTTATGATAAATAATTTATCGACTCCGGGAAATTAAGAGTTTGATTGCAGTACCCCGATTACCTTCACCACCCCTGTTTGTGTCCCCTGGTGCCGATCCCGCCTGATGCACTGAGTCCACATTTTATCGAACGTTGATCGTATAAATGTGATCAGTAAGAGGAAGAAAAATTTACTGTTATTATTATTAGTAGGACAATAATCGTGGACTTCACCAATTCACCTACTGATTAACGAAACAAAAAGATGCACACATTAGTTTTAGTATGCCTGTTGTAGCGCAAAGACCGGATGTGATGTGAGCTGTGAGTATTCACTGCTCGAATATCCTCATTCTGACCTCGTATGAATGTTCATTTAAGGTTTGCTTTCATTTAGGTATGCTATAGTCTTTGTGTATGTGTGTGTATGTACGCGCCTCTGTGTGTCTATGTTTGCGTTCCGGCATAAAAAGGATGCAATCTGGCACCGAACAGGCATACTGATTATTATCAATGATTGTGAAAGCAAACTCACACACATACACAAACATAACCAAACGCAGTTAAATGGGGTATAGATCATCCAACTGAAAACAATAGGTCTGGCAGCGGACATGAACGACCGATTCTAAGCAAAAATGTACCCAATGGGTGGTCTAAATTTCGCGCACAAAGATTGCCTGTCTTAATGAAAGCATCATATTCGTGTTTCACGGCGAATAAAAAACCCTCTAAGTAGAATGATTGCATAAAGAATTGTTAAGTGACGGGAACTTAGTATACACCGTCTCCGCCTGTTCGTATCTGTTTGCCCATCCGGACTCTCATTTGAAGTTGACGTTTATTGGTTAGATAGGTAGTAGTTACCTTCCGTTTAAGAACTACTTTTTTGTTTTATTCCCGCTAGCTTTTGTCAAACTGGTTCGGAAAACCACTTTGGCAAAAACTGTGCCCATTTGTGAAATAAAATAAGATATGATGAATGCGAAATACTGACAACAGGGATATCATCACGTGAGTGAATTGAATTTTTCTAGGCAGGCCGGGAAATACCATAGGGAAACACTACAGAATGATTGAAAAAACAGTTTGAGTCACAAAATGGAAGAAGTCATCGTTGCACCCTAAATTAATCACCTAAAGTCACAGGTTTTGAGAATTAATCGAAGAGATTTGCATACAACACATAATATTTGTTCAGTTCATAGGAAATAACTCATAAGTGACAAATAGGTGTCGTTTAGTATCATCCTGTAAAGTGAATCAGAACCAAATCTAAAAGAAAGATTTGAAATTTGGTTACCAAGAATACATACAAACGGTATGTTCAAAACATGTGGAAAGAGTGATTGAGGATCCAAAATAATTAAAAAATTCGTAAATATGTTATACGTTATCTCTAAATGACTTACTTCGGACTGTTGATAAACGGTCTTTGGTAGAATAGTGTACTGCACACATTTGCAAAGGCAAACGTGCTATGAAAGACAGAAAGGTCATCGAGATAAACTGAGAATAAATAAGGAGGGAATTCCCGTCCTTAAATCCGGATAGGCAAAGGAGTGTATTATGTAGAATTGAAGGAAAGTGAGTAGACTACAATGGAAAAACAATTATGGTTGATAAAAACAAAACCAACTGATGAAAACGTACCATAGAGGGGTTCTCTAATATGGGCATTTAAGGCAGCCCATGCCTCACATCCAGAGTACATACCTTTGTGGACAAATTGATAACTACCACTGCAAAAATCGAGGAAAGACTGGAGGCGTTGAAGAATCATTCACTCCAAAGACGAACGCTCGGAAGAGGAAAACGTCCCAGCTTGATTGCCAATCTAGAACACTTTCGGACCAGGCAGGATAGCTACAGAACGCCGCAGGTTGAGTAGAGGAGCGAGATTCAATAGTGCGCGAAATGCGCCTGCCTTTTGGTCAAGATAATGAACATGCAGCATCGTTAATTTTGAGGTTAGCGTGCATTGCTTTTAGTACCACAAGGAGTAACGTGTACAGAGTTAAACTTCTTCTTGGTCAAAAAACTGTTTTTATCCCGAAAAATGAATCTAATGGATGGGATACGCTCTTGGAGCAGCTGCTGACCGAATGAGCAAAAACCCTCCTACCCTTTAAATATGGTGGTTTGTACGCCCTTGAATCCAACACCGTCAATAAGATAGACCTCTGATAAGATTTTGGGTCGTTTTAGTTCCGAAGATCGTTCGAGGAAACCAAGCATCAGTTTGTAGGCGCTACTGAAGATGCTTTACCCAAAGATTTCTACCATGACTCAAAAGAAGAGTGAGAAGTAAAACACTAATGTATTACCGTTATTGGTTTGCGTGACAGCATTGCTTTGCTAGGGATGAATGAACCTTCACCGATCTTTCGGAATTGTACCAAGAAATAAGTGGTGAAATGATCTACTCTAAGAACCGAGTGTTTATGTGTATTCGAGAACTACTAATGGTGATTGCCGTCTACGATNCTTAAAACATTGCAGAGTCAGGACTGAGGGCTCAACGACAGAACTGGAGCTTGCTCTCTCGTAAGTCCAGTCAGGAGCACAACAGTCAGTTATTACCGTCGGAGCTGGACTGTTTTCCTCTCTAACTATCAGGTTATTTCGTTCAGTATCCCATTGATCTGATATGAACTATGACATTTAGGTGTTCAGGACAATAGTCTCATCCTTCGTAGATACATTTCTTAGATACATTGGGGTCTATCTGCTGTACACAGCGAACACCAACTCTTAATTGTATAGATCTCTGTAATTAAATTACTTGATGTTTGGTCGGATATATCAAGTAGAAGTTGCCTGTCGACCTTCATCTTTCACATTTACTATTAGAAACACAACAACTTGGATCCTTTAAACCGTTACGCAAAACTTTCTTTCAGTGAACATTCTTAGCATTCTTGCGTATGCTTATATCTGAGTCCCCGTAGACAAGTTAATTTTCATTCTTAAACTAAGGCGGTTTGAGATCGTGCAGTATTCTCCGGTTTCTGTGACTACACGGTCCAAATCCACAATCCCATTCAACGGATCGTGAAACTTCTGCTTGCAAACCATTTGTGATATGAAATTTCCCCAATGACTTGCTGCAGAGCATCGCTCTAGATATTGGTAGCGGGAATAAAACAAAAGAACTGTTCTGAAACAGAAAGTCATTTCTGTCTGTCTAACCAGTAACGTCAGCTTCAAATGTGAGTTCGGATGAGCAAACAGACTCAAACAGGCGGAGGAGTTCTCATGAAGACTGTGTATACTTAACAATTCTTTATGTAATCATTCTACTTAGAGGGTTTTCTATTCGCCGTGAAACACGAATATGATGCTTTCATTAAGACAGGCAATCTTTGTGCGCGAAATTTAGACCACCCATTGGGTACATTTTTGTTTAGAAACGATCGTTCACTGGGCACTGGTGAGGTCGGTCTAAACACTGATTAGAACTCATCACTGCAGCGTGTATTTGAGTTTTATGTTCGCAAATGCACAACGGGGCATCTATCATATTATCGATGGATCGCCCTCAACTCAGGCACCACATAGTGCCGTTTGGTTAACTTTCTGGTTTCACACTAAACGGATTCAAGTCAGGCAGGGCGGAACAAATCACATGTCGGTTGCTTTTTACCCAGTGTGCTCGCAGAGTACACTGAACAGCCATCAGATAGCACCCTTTCTGTCTGTTTCAAACACAAATTGGGCTGTGTTAAATTCTCCTTCGAAATTGTGAGATTTCGGACTCGACTGATGGTCATGTTCAGTTCACTGGAAAAGGCTCCCCTGCACACACCAGAGATAGATATTCTTTCTCACAAATTCGTATATAATGTCATACAGAAAAACGGCAGGGTTTCGGCTAAACTCGCATAGTCATAGAAACATTGGTTCACATCTTTGAGTGAACGGTAGACTATAGATCAAGAGAGAGAAAATCCTCTAAGGAAGCGCGTATTTAAATCAGCTATTTCCGTATATTATTCAGATCAAACACCAGCAGCATCTTACAGTCTATCTTCACATCGTTCGTGTTGAAGCATGCTGCATACTTACTGAATACTTCCTTGTTTCAAAAGCTTTCAAATATCCCAGTTTTTCGTACCCTAGATTCATCCAGAACAGACGTAAGTTTCAATTCTCAATCATCTATCAATAAAGGAATTAAAAGATCTTCGTTGAAAAAGCTTATAGTTCATGGCACACCTCAATCTTCTTTGTCAATACTGAAGTCTTCTGACCGCGCTTCCACAAATGTTGGGCAATCACAGGAGAAATGAAGGTCTGTGGATATCTCAAGTAGTTAGTCAAATTGTCCTATAATGCAACACTGCTAGAGGGCTTTTAATTGTGTACAGGTAGTTCAGATCAGTGCTGAAAAACCATGGCAACAGTGCATGCAAAATTAAATAGTTGTGTCCACCATTTGCAGAACAAGTAACCTCGTTGAAAAAGCTTGTTCATTCGCATGGAAGGCGTTCCCAAAGCTATCGTAATTGCCTTAGAATCCATTCCGTGTTCATTCATTCCAGGTTAACGCTATGATTGTCTTAGTTCGTTCAGTCAAAAGGTGTTCAAAAGGTGTCAAAATAGTATCATTCTCATTGGAGCTTGCTGATTGTGTATACCTACCCGCCCCCCCCCTAACAGTGCAGCATTTGAACCATTAACCTTTTGCCTGGTATGTTTGTTTGTGTGTGTTTTACAAGTATGCTAGCCGACTCACAAACCCGGGACGATCAGAACGAACGAGTGTAATTTCACTCTTTGAATTAAACCCCAAGCGTGTTCATTGTGTTCAGAAATCTTGCGGAAACAATCATGACCCACAGAACCATGGGTGAACAGAATTGAATTAGCTCGGGGTGGCACCTTGTGATGATGAAATGCACATTTAGCGGATACTGGTACAATTCATTTATTCAGTTTCAACTCTGTATATGAATCGCAGATCACATGAACCAAATCATCCTCGAATGGCGATTCATTTTGCATGACTATATGTTCGAGGTTCATTTAAATCTGGTTCCACGTGAAAACCCAGTTATATTTATTGTGGTTTGGGTTGATCACGTGTATCACCGTTTAAAGACCGACTCCAATGGTTTAATTACTTGAGATGATTCAACTGAACTGAAGCAAATGCAATTGTATATCAGTAATGTACTTCCCAGGGTTAAATTCAAATCGATATTACTTCATATCATCAACGAATTTAAACTGCAATTGTTTTCTCGCATCCACTCGTCTCAGATATTTCCCCTTCAGGTATCCCTTATTGATGTGCTCTTCTGTTGAGAGTGGAGCTTTATTGCGAACTTCGGTCGTATGGATTCTGTTTACACACATCACAGAATTTTAAAGTAATCCAGGACAAACTGAGTAAAGCATGATCTTTAAATGAGATCCTGCTGGGCCAATTGTTGTTTTATGCGAGGCAATTCTGCATAAGTGGTTCTGTTTTTAATGTTTGTATGGAGCGATCAATCCAAAAAGCGTACCGTTACAATCAGGTGTGTTACAGAGAAATCTTAGATTGGAAAAGAATGATGTGCAATCCAAAAATAGATTGCCAAGTGTCTGTATGTGTGCGTTAACAAGAATTCCGCAGGGAATGCGGTTCACATAGAGTGATGGTGGGGAAGTATACCTGCTGTTGTTGTAGTCGTCGTCGTCGTCGTTTTGTATCGACCGAAGCTGTACTCACAAGCTCTTATTTATTGAGAAGAGAGTGAAACGCGTTATCGAGAATAATTATGCATATTATTCTCAAAACCTTTCTTGTGCTTCGACTAAATTTTACTTTCAAAAGTGTCCCGTATAATCATAATATATAACATACAACGTTCTAAAAGATTTTATTGCAGTGCTCCTGTACTGGAATCTGTTGACAAAGTATTGAAAATCGATTCTTGTAGCTCGGGTGAACTGAAATCCATTTCGCCTGTTCGTCGAGCTTGGTAATTTGTTTGCAAACGTTTCATCACCAGCCGAGGTGGCGTCGTCAGTGCGTTTGAAGTGTAAGTTTTCTGCATCTACTCAATCGTTTATGTATGTCTTCTTCTCCATTGACAAAAATGTCCTACCAGTATATTAAAGACGAATTATTGTGGTTATGGACAGAATTGAATACATTCAAAAAGCTAAAGAACTACTCCAAGACACAAGCACCTACCGCGGAACCGACATGGACCCAACCACAAAACTGGAAAACAAAATCAATATCACATTGAAACGACTGGAAAAACTGCATCAAATAACCAAAGAGGGGCACAGGAGAATGAGACCCAGAAACTCCGTTATCGCACAATTCTACGAACTGCCGAAGGTACATAAGGAAGGAATTCTCCTCAGGCAGATTGTCTCCCTTCCAAGAATAGCCAGATACAATTAAGTTAAATAATTATGAAAACAACTGAAGCCGTTCATCGCAGGACACGAGTATAGCGTCATAAACTCAAGGCAGTTCCTGCAAAAGCTCAAAACTGTCAACATCCAAGAAGACAAAATGATGATCTCGTTCGATGTTACTGCTTTGTCCACTTCGATCAACTTGGACTTGGTAAGATCTACGTTGCGGGAATTGATAACTAAGCATTCACCAAACCAACCAATGGAACCGGCTGCCATCTGAGAACTCATGGAATTATGAATACAGACGTACTTCAAATTCGAGGGCGAAATCTTCGAACAGGTGAAAGGAACACCAATGGGATCACCAATTTATGGATTCATAACCGAAGCCGTAATGCAGAAGCCGGAGAAGGAAGTACCACCAATAATGATGCCAAAACTTTGGTTCTGATACGTAGACGATACATTCGTCATCTTGAAGAAGTTGGAGCTAGAAAGAACACAAAATAGCATCCACAGCACATTCAATGGAATCAAATTCACATTGGAAAAGTAGAAAGATAAACAACTAGCATTTTTGGACATCTTGATCATCAAAAAGCCATCAGAAAAACTGGAGACAACGGTTTACCGCAAGGCAACTCATAGGGACCAAATTCTAAACTTCAAAATAATCGTTCACACAGCCACAAAATATGCTGTGTAGCGACCCAAACGCACTGCAGCCCCGACCTATTGAAGAACAAGAAAGAAGAAGAAAGACCTCTTCTCAATGTCTGCACCTGTAATTTGCTCAAAAGAACTTTGACTGAAAGGAAGAAACCTGAAGCAGGAGAATCAGGAACAAGAATGACCCTGCTGACATCAAGGACGTTTTGGAAACGAAAGTAAGACTGCTCAGATCATATGGAACCAAGTCGCTCACAACCCAACCGCCTGTCTAAGGAGACTTCTTTCAACACCGAATGAGAAAATAATGAAGAATGATAAGGGTCATATTATCTGCAAATAAACTTTACTAACAACCCAAAACTCAATATCGGACAAACTGGAAGAAAACTACCAACAAGAATTTGTGAACATCAATCGGCAGTCAGGAGGCATGACCAAATATAGTTGATCTGATAGCCCCTGTCTATCTGTACACGATCGTTCACTAATATCTACTGACCCATATATTCGCCTGTTCGTTTTACGTCAACGGTTGAGGAGACACATCTCGCGATATGTGTCTTCTTTCGGTCTTAATGCGATGAATAAAAGGGGCTCAGTGTTTTATTTCTCCTGCACGACTATCCAAACCCATTATGTACAAATTCGATGGAATTCACTCATACTATCAATTTGAATTTGAATTCGGTAATATTAGAACATTTTCATAGACCTGGTCCTCAGCTAGACTCCATGCAAATTCAATAGGGATCAAACAAGAGGTTACAATGATTCAATCAGTAATCTTGATGCTTCATTATTATAAATTCTTTTCACTGATCTAAGCTGCATGTTTGATGATATCGTCTTTCTGGGAAGGCACGGGCACACCAGATGCAAGTTCAGTAATAATATGGAAAGAAAAACCCTGGGGGCTAGGTATCAGATGGGAATAAGAGTCAAAATACTGGTTGGGAGCACATAAGTTATGTATGTGAGGTACAGAACCTCAACAGATTTCGGTGGAATTAAAACCGACTCTATTTTATACCTTAATCGGCCACGATAAGCAGGTATTGAGTTAGGCATACCCTGGCAGCTGATAGCGAGCGATAGAGTGAAAGAGGAAGAACGGAAAGAATAGCGAAAAAGTGAACGATAAAGTGCAATCCTGTCAGCATAGGTAGAACTAGGGATCTATGATGAAAGGTTATCTGTGAATAAAATGAAGAAGGCTGGCCTGAAGTGGGGCTATTTTCGAAGTGACTTTTCAACATGAACGGAGAATGGAAGTTCACCGAGGAAGTATCGTATCCAAGTGTCCAAACTCGGGGTAGGTGGAAAAGTTTTTCTAGGAGGCCGCCAGGGCAAACTCGACTGAATGTCTTATGCATACGGAGGAAGAACAGATACGACTCTTAGTGGTGCTAAATTGTCGATTGTGTAACTTTTATGCCAACAGGTATCCAAAAGCCTGCGGTAGCGGAGGCCAACTTGTGGACTGTAGAATGGTTTTTGACGCTCTAAGTGACGGTAAAGAGAGAGAGTTATGAAGTGCTAGTATACTTAGATCACAGAATGCACCCATATATTTGGAGGAGTCTTCATTATCATTACATACAAGGATGCGGCATGGTCTACCGAAATGACGGAGAAATAAGCATATCTGGAGCAATGTAACTTATTGTCAACAATTGATAAATAGGATGTCTGATTTGCGCCGCGTAGCATATCAAGACGGCGTCAGTGTGTTTAGCACAACGAAAGAAAATCGTGACAATAAAGTTCAAAAAAGCATCAAGAATAATTGTTGGAGAAAAACATGCATCAAACCCTGTAAGTGTATTTCATGAAAGCGAGAATAAGCATCATCACAGAACAGGTAAAATTAAATTGTTTCACGTCATCTCTTCATTATGAACAGATATTCATGTTAAAGTGCGTTCAGAACACCAAAAAAACTCGACTAGGCAAAATCAATGCGAAGGCCAAAGGGAATTGGATGTATAATATCAAAGTGTATGTTTGTAATGAGGGTATTTTAGTTTCTGGGATTTCAAAATCAGATGATTATCGCATCGGCGAAAGACTATGATTATCTACGTTCAGTCATGAAATGCGTTCCGTACCACTCACGATTCTATCCGCTGAAGAATTGAAATGGATCAAGTGGCACTTTTGTGTGAAGGGAGAAAAGTTGTGCTGATCGAATGGTAGGGCGCACACAGCACAATACAGCTTCTATACAAACAATTAGGAGACGAAGATCCCACTAATTTGGTGACCCCAAGCACGAACAAATGGATTGGCTGATCGCTGGATAGTTAATGTGCGGATCAGTTGAGGAAGATGAACAACTATGGGAGGCTAGTTGCAATGACAAACGCTTCCTTCTAACGACCTACGGTTGTTGTGTTCTTGGAGAGTGTCGACCAATCCCCACTGTAAAAGTTGAAATTACAACGGTCGGTATTCTGGATGCTTGAGTCATGTTACACGCTATTTTCAGTGCCTGTAGAGAGAAAGCCAAAAATGCAAGTTAGAACCTTCAGGGGAACAATACAGAATACAGAAGCAGCGGTTTAAAAAGTAAGTACGAAGCTTCAACCAGAAAAAAAAGATAAAATTCGAGAGTTGAAACTTCAAAATCAAATAGAGGGTTCGCTGGTGCAGATTGCTGAACAAATGCACACGAACCAGTGTTGAATAGTAAGGATAAACCAAGCGTACCGTAAGGGAACAGGAGTGTTGCGAGATCTTTCAAAAAGCACAACTGAGTCTCCGAAAAAAAAACTAAGTGAGGAGATAGATTCCACACAGTGATGCAGAGACTCATTCCTGGGATTACAATAGTGATTTTCGGTGAAAATACTCTACCAGCCCGTGCGAGCCTGAGCGTGGAAAAAGACGTACTGTATAATGTACCGATCCCTGATGAGTTTCGTTTTACAGGAACCAGCAGTTTTAACCCGAGACTCACGGATCACATAAAGTTTGAACAGAAAAGGCGTTGTGTATTGAGCTAGGTAGTAAATACCATGGGACAAGAAAACTAATGAGAAGAAAGTTCAGGGGTCATCTAATAACCAATGAGATACAGCAGCTGATTGATACTTTCTGTTTCAAATAGCTTCCAGGAGATAGATGAAATGAGAGACAGACGTCAGACATGTAGACAGATAGATAGACAAGAAGAAAGACTGATTGACTGACTGACTGACTGACTGACTGACTGACTGACTGACTGACTGACTGACAAGCGATGCACAATCGTTTCAAAGTTAACAACCTTTTAACAGTATTTGTTTTCTTCAGTCGCTCGAACTGTTTGTTTATTGTATGTAAGTATCATTTGAAAATATATGATCACGAAGCAGTTCACGAGCGTTCAAATGTTTATCAGTGACAAAGATGGATAGTCGCAAGAATGGTATAAAACCAGGCGCTATTTACTGAACATACTGCTTTACAATTTTCAAATTGGAGGCTGTGACCAACCGTAGGTCTCCTTGAGAAATACGAAAACGGCAAAGATGAGCGACGATGGTTTACCTCAGATTTAGACAATTTGCCTCAGTTCGTGGATCAGCTGGCTTCAAAGGGAAACATATTTGATGAACTCCCATCTATAGCATCATTCAGCTTTTCTCCTAAAAGATGTACTTGGAACCTCTGCTCGATCAAGTGTTACCTTCGGACCAATAGGACAATGTCGATGAATATGCTGAGTGCTCGGATAGCTTTTCGACGTTTTGTGTTCTTTGCTGCAAAGAGATCACTTACGAAACGAAAACCAACTGCTTTCTCGGGTATCATAGATAATCTTTGAAGTAACACTCACTTTTAAACGATTAACCACTTGAGTGGTAGTTCGTCTATCCGCAACCTGGATACAGTCTCAGTAACGGACAGCTTTTCTGAACGCAACCGCTGACTTCCTGGATAAGATAAGCAACAAAACAAAAATACATAAAACCGGTGATTAGATCCAAAGAATTTTTGTAAAGATTAAAAGCGAGAAACTCAGAAACAAATGGGTGAAAACACATCTTTGTAAGTGATATGTTGATAAACCTCTGCATGCTTTCGCTTGAATTCACATGACATTTAAATCCATGTGTTAGTTTACGTTTGTGATGTTAAATCTTCATTAACACTGCCAGTCAGTATTTGATTTTATCTAATTTTTGCAGGAGGACGGTTGAGCAAACGGATATGGAAAGACAGGACAAATTTGAAGTTAATCGGACACTTGGGCTTCTTTCTTTGTGAGGGTAATTTGTAGTAACCACCAACCACCTGCTTCCCGCATAATTGAAATATATATCGGGTGCAGTTCATCCAAACCATTCTGACGGTTGCGGATCAAAATATGAATATCGCACTGAAGCACATCACACTGCTCCAGCTGTGTCAGATGGAATTATAACTTACACTCACGTGATGTTTCCCGTCAATCAGGAAATGCTCTTCATTTGTTATCTGGCACAAGGAGCAAAACTTCACGCGATGGGGCCTAAAGACTATTTCGAATTATAACTTGTCGATCGATTTGTAATGCATGCACACAGTTTCAAACTTGTGTACTGAATAGACTCGTCAAGGAAATGATGCAGAGTAAATGGACCCACCTAGTTGACGCAGAGCAGATCAAAACATCTGTCTTGATGGAACAATTATTATCGTATTCATACTTTTATCGCGAATTTATCATGTATTTTCTTTGCGAGGTACACGATAATTCTCCTTCTGGTTAATTTGGGTTTTCAGTAATCAGCGGACTTGTGACCTGTTGGAATATCACTGGTGTGAGTGGACAAGAAGAATGATGAAAGGTATCCGGTTTCTTTGCAAAGATATTTCCATGCCCAAAAAAGAACCTGTCTATCTCAGATTCTGCCGTGATCATCTACTCATTTTGCTCAAGTTAAGTAAACTACATAGGTAGAGCACTTTTTAGCTGTAGATTAAAGAGCACAGAAAGGTGTGACTAACCACTCCGGTGTGAGTAAAACTACCTCTTCATACAATTGTGGAATATCTCGTGGGTCATGATGAATGGAGATATTTGGAGATGATCTACCGGATGCTTTCTGATACTATATTGAAGGCTGTTCGTCAGCATTATTTAACAACCAGGGTAATGAACGTCCGGCTACTTAATCTATCAGTTTGTTCCCACAACTAACTTCTTAGGAAGCTTCAAATACAACGAAATGGTCCCAGAAGTATAGATGACCCTTTTCAAACAGAAAAAGGTTGATCTCAATGCAATCCACATTCTCAGAAGTTTCACCCCAGTTCCTATTCGCCCAATAAGTATTCATCATTTACAAACCTTATTCACCAATCGGATCACTTAAAGCAACTTGATGCAAACATGAGTCTATTTGTCTATCAGTAGACCTGTATTATTGGAAAATTAAAGTTATCAATAATATGCCCGTTCGCTATTTCGTCCTCACCCAATGGAAATCTTCAGTTAGATAGTGACCCTCCTAATTGTATCAATATAACAACAACTAGTTGATCGACTATTTTGCAACAAATAACTTCCATCCTTTTGCTCCTCAGGTTTCTTCTCAACCAAATATTGTTTCTTTGGCAAATTCTAAATTCGGCCACATCAGTTTCCGTAGTCGCACAATCAATTACGTTTATTTCCGTCCTGAAGGAAAATAACTGACATAACAGACGAGGGTCTGAATTGCGACGAGAAAAGACCTGTTGACAAGAACTCTCTTCATGAAAAAGTTAGTAAATGATGCATGGTGCTTTTGTTGCATGTTAAGAAAAGCGCAACTTTTTTTCCTCGATGAATCGCCTGATGTTTCGTGACTCACAGAAACCGTGTGCGATCCGTCAAGCGATAGATACGATCGATGGAGAAATACCTTGATGATTTTCCAGTACATTTTAATATCAGCTAAGCGAACGGCTTCTCTAGCCTAAACCGAGCACCACTCACTATTCTGTCAATATGGTCTGCATATGTTCATTTTCTGCGTACTTTCAAAAGATTTGATTCAATTCACTAAAGGCAGAGGAACAAATAGTTGACATTTCTAACGGAAAACGGTTACTTTCCGTGCGTGACAGAGAAGACTATATGTAGACTAAACTCATTAGCATTCTCTTGGATTCCATTACTGGATATACACATCCGGCAAAATACCTCCGTAACGGCATTGAAACCGAAATGGTCGAGCATGTGCACAGTACTAATAATTGTCTTACGTTCCCTTTCAGGCGCACAATGGTTGAATACGGTGAACACTAACAACGCACAAACAGATGAGTCATGACATACATGAGAACTCATAATCGATACAAATCTTGTATACTCTTCCTCCCCAGATACAGCTTGTACATTGCATTTTGCCATTCGTTCCGTGCGTCGATATACGTTCGGGCGCGACAGTTGTGTT
>UZAN01041308.1:36942-60495 GCA_900618425.1 Echinostoma caproni | reverse complement strand
TCAACTGCTATCAAGCACCCGAGGTACTTAAAGCTCTAGACTACTTCCAGCTGATCACCACAGAGGGTGAATGCAGGCACAGGCTCCTGCCAGTCTTGCAAAAGCACTTTAAACTTGGAGGGTGCAAAGCGCATACCATATCTGAATACCTCGATCTCCAAGCTGTTCAAAGCGTCTTTCGACTGCCTGTGTGTTTATTGCCCAGCAAGGCGATGTCATCGGCATATTCCGTGTAAAGAGCTCTGTTCCCTGGGAGGGGTTCAACCCCACCATTTGCTAGACCAGACAAAGCATTCTGTAGAACATCTTCTATGACAAAGTTGAAAAGGAATGGGGATATATTACAGCGCTGTCGGACTGGAGATGGCGAAGGGTGTCGAAAGTTGGCCATAGGCCGTAAACGGACCTGAGGTATGACGCTACAACTTTTTAAGGGTCGACACATACTTCTCTGGTACTCAATCCCTCAACAAACAGTTTCATAGTGCGATCCTATCGATAGAGTTGAGGGCCGCGCGGATTTCCGAGGATGCAATGATCGTTGGCTTTTGATAGGCATGACGGTGCTCTGGCAGCTGTTGAAAGATGAAGATATGATTGATGCATCTACGATCAGCGGAAAACCCAGTCCGCTCCTCGCTGGTCTGCTCTTCAGTCATAGAGTACAATCGGCTGAGTATGGCGGACGCTAACAGCTATTGGATTACCGCGTAGACACCTATGACTGCCGCAGTCATTACGCGGACCCTTTTGAAGAATGAGGACAACAATCGATTCCCCCCATGAGGAGGAGACCTCCTCAGTGACCAAAATTTATAGAACAGAACTTGTAGTTCTCTAACAACCTCTATTACCTCATCTTTAAATAGAGTGGTGAAAGGCCATTGGAGCCCGGCACTTTGCGACGTTCCAAGGTCTGCATTTTCTTAAGGATTTCGGCCTCAGAAGATGGGTCTGTTGAGATAGACCATGGGACGTGTGCCGGAATAGCTGTGTGAGAAGATGACTCTGATAAAATGTGCCTCAAATTGCTCCGCCCAGCATGCAAGACGTCGCTATTGATTATGACGGGTAAGCCGTCAGCTTCGCAGATCGTTTAGATCAAACCCAAGGCTTTCCTACCGGTGACCTGGATGAGATGGAATAGCTTACGGGACTTTCCTGCTGTGTTAACAAGTTCCATCTCTGATGCGCGTTGGTTCCACTCGATTTCGCGGTTTCTGCGTTGAGGTTACGACTCGTTGCGTGTCGCATTACATTACAATCGCTGCTGGTGGGGATTGTTTGGCGTGTGTAATCAGGTGGGCTTGGTTCTAGCTTTTCACATAGCGCGTTCTGAAAGACAGTTAGGGGTACTGGTCCAACTTATCAGAGACTAACCGTCCTGGTGTCGTGCTTTTAGAACGCCCACGGAAGCACATGGACAGCTTGGCGCAAAATAACGCGTGGTCGGATTCGAGGGAAGTACTCCAGTACGATCGGAAGTCTTGAATGCAACCGCGCTATTTGTGGCGAAGACGCGTTCGGCAGCGTACAGCTTTAAATACCGGTATTCTGGGCTAATGAAGTTTTCATTCGGAAATAAACGGGGATAAATTGATTAAAAGGTAACTTAAATTGTACTTGAAACGAACGGATCTGCAAGCCAATTTGGTCAGTTTGAGGACTCATTTTGCTCACGGTATCCAAACAGAGGAAAATATGAAGATCATTCAATGATTCCTGCATCATTCACAGTGATCAGACAACATTTTCTTCAGAAAGGGATCAGGTATGAAAACTGAACACGTATCGTTTTGGCACATCAGCAAGGCGGGTTCTCACCACTCACAACAATTTCTCATCAATCAAGTTTGCTTTCTTAACCGTGCATACCGCTTAGCTTCCGATACCCGTCAATAGATCAATGTGTGAATTATATCCCTACCCTGAAAATAGATAACAAAAATACATTTGATGTTGCAGGCAAATTGAAAAAAGTCTTTTTAATGGAATTTAGCTGCTCTTGAATGATGTTTTTATCGTATATTTCATAATAACCTGTTTACAGATCATTTACCAAACAAACCATGAATTAAACAGTCGGTAGAGATTGGGAACCTTTTCTTGTTTTGCCTGTGAAGACAGGGACTGTTCAGATAAATCTGACACTCTAGAAATGTTGGAAACATGCACAGAGTGTACAACACGTCCTATTGCTTCGTAAGTTTGATGACAATCTATTTTAGATCCAGTTCTTAGAAATCTTCCCGAAAGTCTAGCTTGTTCAAATTCTCTTAGATGAGTTAGCTGCATGTGGTTTAACAACCCGGTTCCGCCCCAAATGTTGGCGTGCCCTTTTAGTTTAATAAAAGCCAAACATAGGCACCTTGGGAACACAGTGAGTAGGGCTTGCTCGGTAGATTATTTAGTAAAATCTACCAAAATAAAATTTCACTGGTTAAACCGAGGTTAAACCCAAACGAGGATACACTGAGCTAGTACTGCATCAGATTAGTTGACTCCATATTCTCACCACCTTTATGAACCGTGGCTTTTTGCGTTATCCTGTTCTTCACCCAACGCTTGATCTTAACCGAACAAAGTGACATTGATAACTGTTTCCCGCGCTACGCAGTCCTAAATGGGTTTCCGTTCATATTCATAGCATTGTTTGGTCCATTTTTCGGTTACTAAATAAAATTATTGATCTTCTTTCTTTCCGTAATCTTGTTTCTATCCTTCGAAGTAGTGCTCCGCTCTGCATCTGATAACTGAGAATTGATGTAAACTTATCTATAGTGAAAGGTCATTGCTTCTCGTTAATTTCATTTCAGTTTATGACACACGTGATGCTTTGATTTTGAAGACTGCAAAATCGACCAATCTGGCTTTTTCAAATATTTGAGAACACCAAACAAAACGTTCTCCCGCATGGGGGGCTGATGTCGAGAGCCGAAATCGGCACACAAACTCCTGATTAATCGCTGCCCGTTAATGGGTCCAATTCATTCATGAGCACTTTCTTCCATCGTCACGTATCGCGAATTTCTGGTTCTTTTTCCAATTCACATGCATTCATGGGAAGTGAGCCCTATGATGTCCATCCAGAAAACGAACTAAATTACAGTGAGCTTTGATCTGAAGTTCAATGTACAGGGAGTCTCCATCGACTGAACCATAAGTAAACTACATTCAAGCGGAAATAGTCGAACCGGCTACACACACTTGACATTAGAGGTGCTTTTTTTTGCTTGCACAGAAGTTTGAAAACCATGGAACAAGGCTTTTAGATCGACAGCTAGTTGAATATTTTGATTCAGGCAGTTCAAACTGTCTGCGAATTCGATCCCACATGATTGACCTAGTTCATATTTTTATCTGTTCTAATGAGTACGTAACATTATCAATGTTGTTTGTCATGACAAATTTGAACAACTGTTTTGTGGGGTTTCAACTTTGGTTCATAAAACGGGATTATAAGTATCAATCACAGATATATACGAATGATAATATCTCACGGAAAATACGATAAAGGAGTCACACACACACACGCATACACATTCAAATTTATAAAGCTGTCACGTCTGTTTGATGCTGACATATATTGTGGATAAGAAAAATAAAATACTCCCGGTGACCCAATGGGTAGTCCATTTGTGTTTTGCCTGTGAGGTCTCTGGATCTATCTCCAACCGGGTCTGTGTAGTGTCACTGCTGATGAGACCTGCCGGATCTAAACAGCTGCCTCAGTGCTTACCAGCATACCGATTCCGGCATGACGAAATTCGCCACGAAATTAAAATTAGTTTTATCGAACCAGATTGAAAGAGCTGTACAATGCTTTCTTGTTTTGCAGCTCACACTTGGTTGGCTTTGTGTACGATGAAAAACACCAAACGCGTCCACTCGGTAGCTTTTACGCTGAAATCAACATCGGTGGGACATGCTGATACCTGTCGACATACGAAGTTAATCATGCACAGAAATGGACCATTGGAAACATAAATAAATAGATATTGACTGCATTTAAACTTACTTATGACGACTATATCTGTTTATTGCAAGATGCCTGAGGCAAAGAGGTAATTTTGAGAACGAAATTATCAATTCAATCTCATTCCAAAGATACTCTTAGCTGTCTAAAGGATGGCAATTATGTATCACTGATTCAATCCTCATGAACGATAGTGTACATTTTGCAATGTAAATTTGTCCCATCACTACAGAGACTGACCCTTCAAAGTCCACTTGCCAATTCCTCAGAAAATATATCAAATACTTGTGAATCGGGATCAGTTTTAATAACATTTTTACCCGTTTTACGTCTGTCATTTGTGAAAGTGTTTTAAAATGAAAGCTCCAGGCACTACAGCATGCTAGTAAGTAGTATATGCTTTTGAGTAGCATGGAAATCGCTGTGGATTGCATATTGGTTGATCTCGAGTCAACTCATATATTGGGGAACGGTAATGTGATAAGTACGTGTTGGGAAATGCGATATGCTGAAGGTGCGAAATTGTATATTCAGGTCCGAGATTATTACTTACACGGATGGTTTGGGTTTGTGAAAAAGTGGGAACAGTGTGAAAAATTCAAAGTCCCATGGGTGCATCATCCCAGGGGAGTGAATATCCCTTTTTCTCGTCAATGGCGTGAAGTGCATAAACCTCAGACTATATCCATCAAATCGGATCCTGAATATTAAAAGCAGTACAACGCTCTCATCCATAGAGCCAAATCTCTTTGCTCCTTGGGGTGTTCCTTCCTAAAAGAAACGTTCAACAACAACACAAGAGCTTGTTAAACTCCAACGACAAGGTGTATCAACTTTCCGACTGTGTTGACACTGCAGCATATCGTATTTAACAGACGATGAAAGTCAAACATTTACTGATAGATGAATCCATTTTCCCTGTTTCCGTGCTGTATTCTAGGGGCCAGTTTCTTCTGTTTTCAATCTCGCGCACTACTCCGGTGCACGATACAAAGTGTAGCCTGCATTTCATTTCGAACCACAATCGTCTGGAACTCCCGTATTTTTCCCATGCCATAACCACGTTTTGAAACAATCATCTTTGCATCGTTCATGCACGTAGTACTTTTGTCAGACTCGGAATCAAAGTGAGATAAATAACACGTAAGTGGCTTCGTATGTTTTTAGTATCAATTCTTATGAATCAACGCTGTCGTTGTACCGTCCTGGATCGGGCGAGCTGAGTGTTCCATTCACATCAAACCTTATAGTTTTTCCTCAACTATACCACAAGGTTGGAAGTAGTCTTGTTATCAATCTTTTAAGATAAATTTCGTTTGCTGAGTTAAACATGCAGCTGTAAATATTTATAGCTTTATATAGGGACGGAAAGAACAGTTACCTAGAGGCATGAGAATATATGATTGCTTCGATAGCTTTGGTTTATTGGGCTTTTTAGAGTCCACATCTGAAATGCATCGTAGGTCATTCAAATTAGCCCTTACACCTAATATTCAACTCCAGACTATGGTAGGTTTAGAATGCTGAAACATCTAAGACCCCAGAGTTTTCCAATTACTCATGATTGGTGTTTCGTTCCACTTGCAATCCACGCAAGCAACACATTTACCTCTCTCTTGGATTCTCAAATAATACCGGCTGAATAACATTTTTCAAGCATGATTTATGTCGAACAAGCTCAAAGATAAAGAGTAATCTCATCACAGATGAAACGTTATAGATTGGATCTTGAAAATTACACTACAAACCAATGAGTTTAAATCATTTTGACATCTCTTCAATTGAAAGTTCTGAGGACTTGTTTGTGATGCTGGTTTTTTTCTCACAAGGATATAAATCGCCGGGCACCCCATGCATCGAATTTCCATAAACTCTCTTTGATGGAGGCTCCATTCTCGTGACTATGAATAATTAGTGATTTCTCATCAAGGCGTTGAAAGATATTTACCATTGACTCTCCCATCAGGGTTTGTGGAATCGGACGAGCCTAGTTACCTTGAGTGGAGATTTGCAGTGTTTATATTAAGCGAAACTACTAGTCTTGTTCGCCAAAGGCTTAAACACCACCGGTGCATGTGTAAACGACAGAGTGAGCTTAGTAACACATCTGGCAAACACCGACTTCCTCATTGTCCAGGACACTGTTGTTCAAACGATTCGCATAGACTGACGGGAAGGACTGTTTCAAGTCAGGTGATTAACGAAGAGCATTTCAAAACGGTTAGAACATTGCCACTTTTACTATGTTTTGGGTTTCTTGCCCTCGTGGTTACCACATAACAATTCATATTCGGGATCGATCTATACGGGAAAACCCCGACGAGCTTTCTCTACTACAGGACCAAGTGTGACTATTAGTGATGCGTGTGTAAACACTCAAGAAACAGACCCTCAATGTATTGTCTTGAAAATACTGAACATCAAGCAGCTTTTTCCAGTAGGCAAAGCATGCATTCGAGGAAAAACTTACGAGCCGAAAGGAAAAGCTAGGATTTACCCTATTATTAGCCCAGATCATTTACCCTGCTTGGTTTTCTTGATCAACAATCACCAGTTGCTCGCACTCATCCGGAAACAAATCCCCATCAATGAGAACGCCATCCAATTTGGTCACTTGGACCATCCAACTGATACCCCGTCTGCAAATCCAATCGACTACTGTCTGTCAGCATTAGTTGCGGATTTGACAGAAACTCGTGAGCATCAACTTCTATTTTCCAAGACGTCCATCCCCCATCCATCTGCTACCTACATGAGTGTTCCGATGAGGTTTTGGCATATGGTTGCATTCGTAGATTGCATAAACAAATCGCTCAGACTGAAAAGTGAGACATCTCAATGCAGAAAAATTTAGTGCTTGCAGAAAAACTGTGGCTTCTCGTTCTATCGAAATACATTCTCTAAACAGAAGACATAAAACCCAAATTATGCGCAACTCGGAAATTCTCTTTGATCCACAAAATGTATCGGATACTTAGACAAATAAGTGCAAAGCGTCACAACTGATAGGTTGATTTTATTTGGTTACTTGGTTTAGATCAGTAGTGCTTTCGGGATTAAATAAGGATTCACTCTGGAGAACGCGTTTCTTTCCGAGTTTATCACTCCGTAGAGGAATATGACCGGGAAAAAGATAAACTGCTTGGTTCAACCTGAGAAAATATTTCACGATAAACAGCATTCCATTTCTTAGTTTTGGTGAGATTGCAAAAGATATCTGAGTTAGATAAAACGGACGAACGTCAAACTAGAATGCGTTGGAGACAAATTATGGCTGGATGATGTGTGCTGCAGCTCAAATATAAGTCAAACGTGTAACTGTTAAACCTGGAACAATTTTCACCGCTTTGGTACCCACATGCTTCCATCAGCAGTTGATGTCAACACAGTCGGGCTAACGCATCAAGGAAATAAAGGTCTTTCGTTGGTATTTCCGTTGAATGGATTTTTTTCGACTAATTTAAATTTAATTTTGTATCATACATTGCATAGGTTCAGGTAATATAGCTGCGACAAACCTCGCTCTTAAAAGGTACTCAACTGTCATCCAAATTTTCGAACATATAACAAATATCAATTTAAAAAATGACTGGAATCTGTTATTAGAACTCGTAGAGTTATGTTACTCAAAGTGCATGATCCTAAAACCTAGGTTCTTAATCGCATCGTTCGCTTTTTTGTCTCGCATGATGCAAAATGCGGTTTATTCTAGTATGCATGCACTTTGACCCACAAATTCATTCTTTTCTGATTCGATTAGACTGTTTGGAACAAAACAACCATCGAACTCATCGAATCCCTTCCAGTCTGCTTAGAAAAATACACAGCCAAACTAAACGTGGGATATTTGAATAAATATTTTTTAGTTTTATTTTTGACACGTAACCACTTACACAGCACTGGCAAATGTGCCACAACATATGAACAAAATTTATGGTGAATGTGTTCAAAGACTGAGTGGGCATGTTAATTCTCGGTTGATCTGACAGAGGAATGCGGACAACCTCAGAATCCCCACCGGAAGCCTCTTATTAGAAAGCCGGACCAACAAAAAACAGGATGGAGCTCAGAGTTCACAATCTATTGGAGGCCGGTGTTCAGTTCATTGGACCATACGCCATTTGGACAAGGTCAAACGTCCAAGGAGCCTAATAACCTCCATGCCCATTTGAGCTGATGACCAATGCTATTAGTAGGAAGGTTTCTGTGTGTGCTTCGTAGGCTTCTTTTTGGTTGGTTTTGAATCAGGGGTTTTAGCCAACTCCCCCGGCTGCCAAAGGTTCACCAACCCGGTTATAGCCCTGAATGTTGGCCTTTCTCCTTCTTACTTTGATGAGAAAACATCTCCGCCACGAGAAGACAGTGGTTAAGGCTTCCTTAGAAGGGGCTATTTGAGAAGCTTGGCAGTGTAAACGAATGGTGACTAGTCAGAACTCGAGACACCAACCCCAACCACACTGAGGTTTTACCTAGTAAATATTAAATTTACGAGCAGCAGCGAAATTGAAATCATATAGGAAGCGTTTAGTTTGTTTAGTCTTTGAGTTTAGGTAGAGATCTTCGGATTTTTATCAACAGTAGCTATTCGTATTCTAAAAGCAAGCAATATTTTTGGGAGGTGAAAGATGTAATACGTGAGAATACACAATCGGATTACAACAAGGCTCTATTTTCGAGTATTGCTAGAATCAACTGGTCAAAGCTGTTACACGTTAGTCATGGGAACGGTGCACTCATCGGTCGAATATGAATTGATTCAGGTGGACTAACAGAGTGTAAAAATGAAATAGTATTTGTCTTGAAAGAGGAGTTTACTCTTCTCCCGCTTCATTTTACTCATATGTGATATGTATGAAGATGTTAAGTGTTTCTAATATCTGGCAATCGGAAGGAACTCAGAGGCTGGGAACATTCTATTTTCTGGCTGAAACCCTGAAAGACAGAGCAGTCAGTTGGGTTGAGCTGTCGCAGGAGACATTTGTGTGCCTATTGCAACCGAACACACCGATGCGCAACATAACCCCAATCAGAAACATCAAGCTATTCAGTTCACCTTTTACTCAGCTAGGTCTCGTCCGAAATTCTCCCACGTCAGTTCGTTCAGTTCGTGTTCATTAGATAACAGAAAACAGTCACATTATAGCAAACAAACTGCAACCAGAGTACGTTTTCCCTGCACAAAGCGTTGACTGTACGAAATTTTCCGGACACAGACAACATAAGTTAGCAGTCAAACAATTTTCCCTCTTCCTCATCGAAACATTCTTCGTGTAACAGTTTATTTCTTCGCTCTCGCAGACTCGGTCACGTGCCCACCGGACTGGAGTGGTCTAGTACCTCTGAGTGGCCTGTCATTATTTGATCAGTTGCAAATCGTCTTTTATTTGCTGATGGTAAATTTCTGAATTGTATAAGAGGCAGTATGCTTTTTACCCATAAAGTTTGATGAACAGTTGACATCAGCCAGATCAGTAATATACTGTTTCTTTTAACCCATTGGTTTCAAAACGGAAATATTTTTTCACAACAACGTCTGTACCTGACATTCTTATTCTTAATAGAAACCCGTATCACTATCATCACTCACTGATCTCTCCAAAAGAAGATCAATTCTCGCCAAACCTGAGGTTCATATGTGAATTGTTTAGTCTGTTCGGGCCAACGAGGCCCTCTCTATCTTACTCCGAGACAGCTGGTCACGTCAATCTTTCAGCATTGGTGTTAGAATACCCTGGTTATCTAATATCAGGTGCTGTACTCTCTCGCACACACCCATCTTCGTCCTTATAAAGCGAAGCATACCGTCTGAAAAAATATGTGGCCGCTCCAGCCGAAACAACAGAGTGACAAGAAATCTACCTCCAACGTGGAAGATATGCCAGTGGATGCCAGTGGAAATGGTTCACAGGGCACGTATCTTTCGAGAAATTCATACAACAAGAATGCATGAACGTCACTCACATCCGTCCGCATTTTTTCACCTCTTTTTGTTCCCAACCGGCAAAATAAGTTGCTCTTGGGCAAAATATGGGAAGCTGATAGTTGTTTATTCGTTTCTGTGATTGATGTGGTGTACGTCGCACAAAATGCAGTCTGGCTGCCCTTTGAGAAGCGATTTTCCGAATCTATCAACTGTAACAGGCCGCATTGCAACATCCTCTCTTTCTGTTATTTCTCTAGAATAACAGAACTGTGAAAACAATAACTTCCTTGGATGTGTTTAAGCAAATTACTTTTGTCAGGGACATGTGAATTCGCGTCACCAGTACATGATTAACTTGACGAAGAATTACCTGATGAGCGCAAATCATCGTGGAATCGCTGCAGGAAAATTTTACCGGTCACTTAGATTGTGATTTCTGTCAATTTCATGTAACTAAATCGAACCAACTTATTTGAACATATTTTTCGCTTTTCCGTTATGAAATCACAACAGTAAGATTTACAGCACCCAAACCAATGCGGTCGTGAGAAGGAGTTTTGAACGGGAGCAAACTTGATGTATGTACCAGCTGTGTGTGTCACATGAATAGAAAAAACCAGTTTTTCCGATCGCGTTTTGAAAAGCACAACAATAACATTTCCTCTGACCTATGCTATCACGTGACAACCGTTTTACCTTATCAAAGGGAATATTTTTTAAAAACAGAAATAGTGATCAATGAAATGATCGCAAATAAACTGATTACATTACCTAATTCCAACACTGAGCTATCAGACTATTAAACATGCTTTTGGTTAGATTATGTGATAATCTGTGAGATTCCCTGAAGGAATCATCTTTTTGATTTACAATGGATTATTTCACTTTGTGTATGCCATTATCGGAGAGGGTTTTCATAAACAGTTAGATTGGTTTCCATTTACGACTTTCACGACTCCGGTAAAGTAGTGGCAACTTTTGACCGTATTTGTTTGTGATGTGGGTGAGAAATTATATGTATAAGTAACCTCTAGAAAATGTTTAATACATGATACTGTCATTTTTCATATCCTTATGGGCTACGGTGTTTAGCGTTTCCTCACAAGCAGTAGATGTTCAATTTAGGAAATTCAAGGTATTTGTAATATCGAATATTGTGAGATAACGAAACATTGTATTTTGTAAGTTATGAGCAAGCGACGTTTAATTGCCAGCACTTCACCTATTTGGTACTCTATAAACTGTGAGTCCATCACCAATCTGTTTTACCTTCTGTTCTCCAGTGCTAAATACAGCCTCAAAGATGCCAGTTCAATCTATTCACCATATTATTTAGGGTTATGAGATTTTTTAATTACTTATCAGCTTAGGGCAAATGACTCTGAATTTGAATTGAGTAAATTCTATTCTCCGTTTTACTAAGATAAACATATTGTCAATCTGACTGACAGGCGGTCATGACGCACTTTGTTTTGGAAACGCAACGTTGATACTGAATAGGTGCTGCATCGGTCAAGCGCAAACACACTACGCGTGAAACATGAAATGATGTGGTACAACTGCGGAAAAGGGAACAAAACATCATCAATGAGTGAGATCAATGAATGCGGGAGGTGTAAAACGAAGTTCTGGATGTCCAGTGTGCAGCAAACTATCCATAATTGGTTGCGGATTAATTACTACCAACTCAACGTCGTTGTTTCCGAACGGTTACCTGTTGGGATTTCGAGATGTGGCTTGCTTTTTTTCCAATGTAGCTCATTTTCAGCAGCCAGGGGACATCATCTGTGGTATCTTGACCATGACCCTCAGCTAACCGACCAGGTAAACGGAACTCGAATTCTGGGAGCTTATGTTCTAAATGAAGAAAACATTTTATTTAAAACGTTCAGATTGTTAGCTGCCAGCAATAGATGTGCTAAGGATAAGTGAGTTTTGGCAGATGTGCAAACGAAACAGTACTGCGAAGTTCATACGCTCTCGGCGTAACCAGCACCTTCAGTTTCATCAGATTTCACTCCACAGTACGGAAGAGTTTCAATACTACGTCGCTTGAGTTCATATGAGTTCATATGCTGTTCAGACCGAAATGTCTGTATACTTTAATTTTCACCCTAATGAATCGTTCTGTGTGTTTCTTTGGTAAATTCGGAAATTCTCGCTAACTCAGATTATTGGAATATCTGGATAATACCTGACACACGTAGCCTGGTGAAATTATCGGTACATCAAAAACAAGAAATATTTTCAGTGAGATAAACCAAACATGTTGAAAATGCAACTGGTAAAGGTATTATGTGATATGTGAAATCCATTCTCATCTTAACCAGATTACTGATACTCTTCCGTGATATGAGTGCTCAGTCAAGTGAGCAATGTAACAAAGATCTTATGACTGTCCAACCTGAGGAACGGCTGAATTATGATAGTTTCATCCCGCACACCTACAGGGAGTAAAATTGTGTACAGACGTTTATCAACGCACACAAATCTAGCCAATAAACTGAGCGTGCGACGTTTATCATGATAAAACACAACCCGGGACTGGTTAGTTAAACATAGTCTAATGTACAAAAATGGGACAGAATAGGAACAGAATTGTTTGAGTATTGGGTTGGTTTTAAGTGCACATGAATCGAGCGATCGACCGGCAGGTATCGGTAAAAATTTAAACGAATCGTTAGGTTTCAGTGAAACTACTCTCTTGATTATTCTTAGATATTGAGAGAATGCTGTTTTTTCTGCTTTTTATTTTTTTCTGTTTTATTTTATTTCTAGGAAACATTTATTATATTATTTTCATTCGGAGTGGTAATGGTAAAGTTGATAACAAGTTTCAGATCACAATAGGTCAAATCCGGTCGAACGATTTTTACGCTCAACGGACAGTTTTATGTTTTAGCTAATGACGGGATTTATCACTGATATCAATCTCACCTAGAAAATGATTTCTGTGAGTGATGATATCCTCTCGGCTGTGTATTTCTTGTGCGGTCCTCTGTCTCACTCAGCAACCGATTTAGCAAAATGCTTTTGCAAGTCTAAGTCACTGAAGCTCACGGTATCACTTTTCTTTATTTCCCACTGTCATAAAAAGGTACCTCATGCATACACACACATTTGCAGATTGATGAAAGCAAGTCACGAGGCACGAAACAAGGGCAGTCTACACCAGGAAACAATATGAGAATTATGAAAGTAGAAATAAATGCGTACGCTTTTCGTGGTCAATTTTCATTTTAGGATTAATGGGACTTTGAGTCTAATATTTGGCAGAAGAATCAAAATGAATTGGGACGAGATTGTTTCATTTGGCATCTGAAGATGCAACTAAATCACGATTCATATTATTAAATTCCTTCAGACTCAGTTTATAAATTCAAAAAGTAAGTCGAATTTAGGAACCCTTTGATTATTCCTTTTCAAACTTTTATAATTATATAGTTGATCTAGAATTGATTACTGGGAAGCGTGCGACGAGTGGTGGAACGCTGCATGCATTCGTGCTATAAGTAAAAAATAATTAGCCACTCTGTAACTTGCCCTTTTGATCTCTGACGGACTATATCCTTTGATAAGTTCAGATCAGCTCAAGGTTGTACGCTTTCATCTTTTTTTATCCAGCATGAAGGTCCGAAAATATTATTGGTTTCACTTTCTTGGACAGGTTAATTGAAATTATGGGATCAATAGAAGCACCAGAGTGTGATGAGCAACATTAGAAGTAAATTATGAAGGCCTATTCCGCGCTTCTGACAACTGTCAATCAAAGACCTAAACCTGTAATTGGTGGACATTGTTTGGCCTGTGGGATACACGTGATATGCAGTGGGACGAATTTAGGACTCCTAAGTACCAAGTTGTAATTTTACATAACGTTTCAAAATCTACAGCATAACCAGCATTCAGCTTCTGACGGATACGACCAGCGCAGTCAGCTCCACACAAAAGAGTTAACTTTTAGATGCATACCGTATAAGATTCCTAGCTGGAACATTTGAATAAAACTGGATCCAAACCCCCAATTTCGTAGAAATGAGAGTGCCCTTGACTGCTATAGATGGCCGTCTACTGGAACTTTCAAAAATACGCTTGTGTAGGAACAGTTAGATGAAAAAACCTTATCGTTTAAATGATTCCACACGACTGGCTTCTCCACATTTTTTCGTTTTATGCAGACCACAACAAATTTATCTGAATTGGTTTTGCTCCCGCAAAGTACGACAGCAAAAACCACTCACTCGTTGCGTTCATTCGGGGAAACAGATCATTGATACTCATTGTGTCAGACAGCCAGTATATCAGGTTACGTTTTGGGTTGTCAGGTAGTGTACCGCATATCTTGCTTCGTGAAAGTACTCAGCCAAACAGTCACACAGAAATGTTTGATCAGACAAAGTTCTTTTAAGTTTGGAGGCATATAATCCAATAGAAGTCACTAATTCAATTCAAAATTCGTTACTAGGCACAGTCTTAGGCTAGTAATGCTTGTTATTAAGAGTAAGTTGACAAAAGGAAACGGAGTTTCACATTTACGATTTGATTGCAATTCCAATTGCACAGTTCACTGTTCACCCTGAACGCAGATATAATCCTTGTGAACAATGAAACATCAGGCAATAAAAGGAATTCGGTCAATTAAACCAAAATGAACCTGCGATCATTGGCGTGATGAAATTTTGATTCACATCTTTATCGAAAGACTTTCACATCCTCCCACGTTTGCAGCCTTATTTTTTCTCATCTGGAAAACTTTTGTAATCTATTGAAAAGGCTGTTAAAGCAAACATTCGTTTTATCTTTAATATGCTCAGTTGGTTGTCAGCAATAGAATTTCGAAATTATTACGGATTCAATGGAAATCTTGCAAATTTCACCAATACCGGATATAGTATTGGTATATTCTAACAAAATACATTGACCTCCTTCTTCTCTTGAGTTAATATTTTAGAGTGATAACGTTCTGAAGAGAATTATTTGCGACTAACTAATGTCATTTTAAAATGACCCACGGTGCAAATTAACAAACACGGATAGTAATCGAACTCAGAATCGGATAGAATAAATTTAAGTGCCAATTCCACTCCGAATAAAGTAATCAGAGTATAGGCAGCGTGATATGAATTAGCTTTTCTAATTTTTAACGAACGAATGGTTCTATGCTTTGATGCACCGGTCTGAGGAGTCGCTGACGCAGTCGACTGTAGCGCATAATACTGCCTCATATAAAAAATACATTTGACATTTTTTATGAAATCACCCGTTTGATGGAGATAGCTAAATTCTAAAGTGATTCTAGCAAAATTGTATTCCTCGACAGAATGAGTCTCATCAGCTCGTTCTATGAATCCCCCCAGATGAAATTCGGACTCAATCTTTTCATACCCCCGTTTTTTTGGAAGTAACACTGCTTACAGCATGGTGACATTTTGCCGAAGTTTGAACAAGATGTTTGTATACAAACGATTTTATACATCTGATGAATCTTAAATAAAGACAAATTTTCTTATTGTTTGTATGCACTAATGAAGCATATTTTCTCAATCAGACAAAGCGTTGCAATCAGTAGGTTGTTTTATTCGTGTGCCTTTTTAGTACCAGTTTTGAAAAAAAGCAATTCTGATATGTGTGTGGGGTCGCTTCAAACCTATCTCTTTTCAGCTTGTTGGTTTTTCTTCCACGGTGTGCGTGAGCGCAAACATGAGCAGAGTTGGGACCGATTGGTGCGTACATCCGGAACTGCAACAGTTGATACCGGAACGGATAAAACATCCAGTTAACGTAACGCAGTTAGCAACCGGTTTTCTCGGGCTGTGTCTTGGACTGAAAAATAAAAACAAACAAAACAAAAAAATAGATACTTCCGCTTACGGGTGCCAACTGGTGCGTTTTGTTGAAACAAAAATTTCGGCAATTTCCACTGGGAGTTCTTTCAGTAAGCCCACGATGAATAAATATGCTTGTTGAGTTTCGATACAACTGTCACGCCAACCTCAGGGAACACAACTATTGAATTCCTACCTAAACTAATCTAACATTTAGTTGCTTATGTTGTCCTCCTGTAGTATTGCCATTAACCGTGGAGAACAATCGGTTATCAGATACGAGTACACAATGCATCAAATCCGAAGGCATTCTCCAGGGAGCTTTTGTCTTTGATAGCATCCGGGCCCGAAAATTTATGGAGCACATTGCATTATATTATTTCACTTTACAAGGTTGTTCTTGTACCCTACACAGCCTGGAGAATTCACGAGCTCCCAATAATTGCTTCAGGTTTCAGCATTCGAGTGTGAAACGATTGAGTTGCGCTTAGTACAATGAGTAAAATATGGCGTTGACCAAATCTGAATATATCCGCAAGTATGTCAACTTAATCAGTGTGGCGTCCTGACAGCATCATTTATCCGGACTGGCAACTTCCTGTTGATCTAGTGTGATTTCACAGTATGAAATGTTTTTGGTTCAAGGAAAAAAGTTTATAATATAAATCTACAAGCGAACTCCGACACTTCGACATGAGAACATGAGGTTAGTGATTTCTGGTATCGTTTGATAGCCGTTTTGTACAAAACTATAATTAAAGCGGTATAAAAATAACGCTGGTTTATCTGTTTTGTCAATCGTCTAATGCGCCTGTTATTTTCATCTCCCTCGGGACCGTTATAACAAATATAATATGCCCACTGAGAGGTTGCGAACAGGCAAAGTTGGCAAACATATGTTTTTGGTGGACGCGTTTTATACCTGTATAACCACATTTATATGAAAATTTTCCGTAGGTTCAGTCGAGTCATTTATGTGTTAATCAGTGGTGGCCCCGTGGTACGTCACCAAAGTATGACCCCGGGGATGTGTTTGAATTCCAACACCACCGAGTGAAGTCCCCCATAGTTTGCTGAATGGCAGCCCTTTGGTTGGCCGCTTCCCCGTTCCTGAAAACTGTATCATTGTAATTCAATAAAAGGAAGTAAATGGAAAAAAGCAAGACAGAAAACGGACCAAAAAAATAAAAATAAAATCGCAATTAGTTCTGTTATTTTGGTTACGCAAACAAAATTCATTATGTTAAGTGATGGTTAAGTGAACAAGAGATTTACCATTCCCTATGACCGAGGGAGTTTGAGAGCCTGAATCATTTCTGGCTGTGAGAGCAGTTTTGGCTTCCTGAGACCCAGACGCTCGGAACCGTATTATTCTCGAGCGGTGTACTGATACTGTCGAGAAACTATTGTAAACGCCAAGTGTAGGTCAACCAAGTGTCCCGACTCTATAAAATGAGCAACAACTGAGCTTGACACAGCTCCACTCTCCCCATCCTTTGCGAGCCAGTGTAGATTGTTTGATATTACTTTGATGGTCTTAAAAATGAAAGACAGAAACCTATTTTTCCCACATTGTGTTCCTCAAACGCAATCATTGGTGAGGCAATACAATGTACAAGGGGAGGGTTCCACATTTTGCAAACACGTAAAAAATGAATAAAACTTTCATACAGAAAGTACGAAAAAGTGCAGTGATTTGGTAAGCTACTAAAAATACTGTTTTCCGTTGAGCATTTCAATCCCATGTGATGAATTCGTGTGAGAAAATTGGATGAACTCTAATGTGGGCAAACGCAGAGTTGAACTGTACTCGTTTCATAGTAACCCGTGCGGGGTGTCCGTGTATGCAACGAAGTAGACCTTTCATAGTTTACAGTAAAGAGTGTGAGAGAGTGTGAGTGCATTGGCAATTTACGGTGTGCCATTTAATCGAAGCCTTTCCATAGTACTTCATACTTCATCTTTACGCAAAATCCGCCGTTCATCCAGTCAAGCATACACAAGGGTGGAAGCTACAAGTTCTGGTTTTGCTCTCCTTAGAGCTCATAATTCTTTTTATCCACCTTCCAGTATGGACTTCAAACTTTGAACACAGTGAATGGAAGCTGTGCGTGTCACCGAAGTAGGATTGGTCGGATGAACTGAGGATTGACCTTGTGTGTGCGAAGATGGAGTAAGGAGACTGGTTAGTCAATCCATTAGTCATCCATTCCACACTATTACTCACAAGTAACTGTGAATTAAATAGAAAAATCCATAGTCATCTACTTTTGGGAGTATTATCGGGAAATACGAGGTCAAAGTACTCTACATAAAATGAAATAATGACGTGCAAAAATATCACAACAAAACTTCTGTTTTTTGCTGAGGTCTAAACTAGCGCTTCAGCATAGCTGTTTGAACAAAACAACCCATCCGTAGTTGAATTGGTCCGCAGAAGAATCAACATACTACTGCTGGACGGTTCTTCAGAATAGAACTATCCTTTGTAGACATTTCATTTTCAGGATAGACAACGTCGTGATTGATTGACTTTGTGTAAATGTGACCCGGTTCTTATAATTCACTACCAATATTTTGATGGGTTATTTTCGTAACTTCAATTCTATTGTTCAAGTAACTGGAAATCGAATCCACAGATGAAACCGCAAATGTGCAAACAACAGTATGAAAAAGCATTACCGTGTATACACGAATTCTCGGAAGTAGGACTCAGATTATTAAAACGTTCAGGAATTTCTTTTGAGCGCAAGAAGCCGAAAATGACAAAGACTATCCTCTATAGATCAAATAACAGACTGTGAAAGGAATATTTCTCGAACGTTGTTTGCGAATTAAAGTTTGGAGACTGCGAAAAATGCTATGTCGGACAAATCATTTGAAATTCGATGACATCTACACGCTTTTGAGCAAATGAAATGATAATAATTCTAAAACTGCAGTTCACGTGGATGCTTAATATTGCCTTTTGACTAGATAATTTAAAAATAACTGGAAGATTAATTAAAAGGTCATTGGGAGATTTCACTGAAGCATGTATGCTGGATGCAATAGCATGAATAAGTATATGAAACAAGAAAGCATTCGATCCGCCATTTAAAACCCAATTGCAAATTACAAGTGATTTTCGTAGGGGAAATTACTTTGTGATTTTCGTCCATTTGGATCATTTCAATAATGTTGATCCGGAACCTATATGCCACTTTTTTCAGATGTTGATTGTGCATGAAATTAGCTACCATATTGGCAGTTATTTTATCGCAAGGACGAAAAGTCAGAAACGTGATATTTGCTTCTTCATCATACTTTATTTCTCTCATTCCATGAACCATTCAACGTGTGATTTTCAGGAAGATGAAAGCGGTCAACCAAAAAAGGGTATAAATGTGACCGTTGTGTTGATTTGCTTCAAACACACCCTTTTGGAAGCAGTGTGGTGGCAATCAACCGCTTTTAACCGCCACCGCCCAATGCTCGAATGTAGAGTTTAGCGACAGATATTTCTGGTCCGTTCTGGATACCTTACTACTTGCTGCGATATGTCTGCAGTTCAAGTCATGTGATCACAATTAGTAGGTTTCGAAATTTGTAGGCCACATACGTTGTTTTTTTGCTGCTGTTGGTGGTGGTGATAGTCTGGTTCTTCTTTTCCTTCTTGTTAAGGTTTTTGTAGTGTTTGTTGTTGCCTGTGTCCGTTCCATGATCCAACAAGTGAAACGTATTTTGTGCTGTTTTCTGATTGTTTCGCGAAGCCAACAACTTGCGAAACCTGTTTGCAATAAATACTTGCATTGTAAAATTATTGAAAATCGGTTCTCGTAGCTCGGGTGAACTGAATTCCATTTCGCCTGTTCGCCGAGCTTGGCAATTTGTTTGCAAACGTTTCATCACCAGCCGAGGTGACATCATCAGTGCTTGTGAAGTGGCCTTCACTTCACTCGGTAAGAAAGTTCTATCCAGGGAAAACTAAGTGTGATGCCAGTGTTACTATTTGCTAACCCACCTAGATTACATCTTATTCAATCGATAATTTAGTTTACTAACTAGTTTTCCGTATGCCTTTAATGTTGCGTAATAAGCCGTTGCATTGTAAATGCTGGTTCACTGAGCACTACTTGGTTAATTTGCTCGACAATTGCGGTCGATTTGTTTCATAAATGCTCTACTGTTCTATTGAAGCATGTATATTCATTCTATTAGGTGCTCAGTCGTCACGTGACTCATACTCTATTCCAACCTCACTAAACTAGCCTCTTCGCTTGGAAAAGGGTAGTCCTTATCGAATTAAGAATATATCACGAAAACAAAGTCTCCTTCGAAAACACTTTTACCTACTTTCCTCCGGCCCTGATGATCACACGCTGAATTTTACCATTATATCCGCGAGGGTTCAAATTTTGAGTCCAACAATTAGTGATTTGATTTGCTAAATCATTGGATTCTGAAGCCACTATTCGATCATCTGGTTTTTCCTTTCTTCAGATTAAAATTTCAACTGTTTTTTCAATACAAATAGGCAACAAAACATCATAAATCCAATGAAAACACTGATTCACTCCACGATGTGGATGTTTCATTTGTTCCAGTAGACTCTTGTCTCGATTGGCTCAAACATTTCTGACCGGTCTGCGTAGAAAACCGACAAAATCTGATGACCTTTTCATGAACTGCGCATGCCCTTGGTTACTTCTGAGAACTCACGAATCGACTATTTCCGCTTGTCAGCTCAACTTATATTTTAGGTGTTTATACTGCACGCGAACTCAAGTTGGACTTATTTTATTATGCATAAATTATAGAAGCTGAAGCCTACTGATTGTGTGATATCATCATTCATAGATCCCATGACAAATGTTTGATTCCCGGTCTCCGAATTGTTACTCAGTTGGAGTCTTTTTGTTCTCCCAGTTACCATCAAAATAGTTACAAGAGACCATGTTGGAATAAGACTTCAGCAACCGCCACGCTGTTGCACCATTGGTGCTACCGGTCAACCTTTGATCAGTTGCCTCAGACAATTAACAGTAACTCCTTTCGTAATTATCCAATCGATCGAAAACGGGGTAGATTGTAACAAGCACCGGCTCATTTACAGCCTCCACCTATTTTCAACTTGAAGGCACCATACTTTGTAACGGTGTACTCCCCAGGTATGACTGCTTCCGCCCCCAACTTTATCTTCAGATAAAACCCTCATGATTTCTCGCATTATTTTATTCAATCTAGAGGAGCACACTATTTGCTCAAAACTCACAGATCACCTTCAACCGGGAATCGCAATAATCCCTTTGAAACACTGGATGTCAGAATGTGATAAGAATAAAGCACATATTTAGGCCACGTCGTTGCACGGAGGGTCAGACGATTAAAACTGTTTTGTAATGCGATCGTCACATCAAACGTTTTCTTCACTACAAGATACCTGCTTTTGTTTCTCTGATTGACCGTTTCATAGAAATTGTCGGAGATAAAAGCGCAAATATAATAACTGCTCAAATGCGATGGAAATATTTGTGATAACCAACCGCGAAGAATCGCGGTTCAAGTCTTGACAGGGACACAAAAAGTACGCAGTGCTGACGAGTCCCAAACAGGAGGAAACAGCTGTCCGGTGCTCTTTGTTGGTTATCACATACATTTCCATTGCATTTCAATGCATACAAATAAACGGGGAATTACCGATCTCCCAAGGAATGAAACCCACAATCAACATTATCAACAGTTCTTGGTGCCCGTGAAAAATCCAATGGACTAATTCGAACATTTACCATATAAATATAAAAGCCGCTGTCTAAAATTCCTCAGGGCTCACAGATTCACAGCCTGCATGAATCTTTTATCGGGGGAGCGGTAAACACAACAAATTCCATTTTCGAACCATTTTAATTTTGGTGACATAAGCCGCTTGTACAATTTACCTTATTTTATTTACCATATTTAAACATGAGAACATAGAGAACAAAATCACTTGTCAAAATGGATTCCCTTTAGTTACTGATGATCAAACATTCATCAACACACGGATTGTTTTGACCGTCTCATAAAATTAAGATCCGCTTTGCAGGAAGCACANACTGATTTTGACATTCTGTATTCTGTGATCAACTTCATTTGTCGTGAAGCATTTGTGTTTCAACTCACATTCTCCTTAAAAAGGTACACTCAGGTGACTTTTGTTAATCACAGAAGAGCATTGGGGGAATGGAATGAATAAAAACGGTGAAAACGCTACTTGTTTAATTACTGTCTTACTGAACAGAGCTTAGCTTCTGCATTTGGAAAAACTTCACTCTAAGGTGCTTTCCTAATCGGCGTACTAACTATATGGTATTGGAATTCGTCAACCTTTTATGCACGCAATCAAAGGATGTCATAAATTTTACGACAATTCAAATAGTGTTTGCAAAATCCAGGGACTAATATCATAAAATTGCCGCTGAATAGTCAAAGAACTAACGTCCACTGCATTGTGTGAACACTTCGAATCCTAAATGTTTCCCTAGCGATAATGAAATTGAAATAACACGTTTGTAGCTGAATTAGAAGTGTGAAAAACTGACTCGAACCAATCGCTCTGGCCGTTATTCGCGGGGTTATAAATACTTAGAACCAGTGCGACATCGGATTCAGCAGAATAAAACAGGTACGCTGAAACAGTTGATTGGTGGTTTCAAGAAACATTTCCACAATCTCTGTGCCCCCTCTGTTGTTACCAGAGTAAGTTCTATAGTCCACTTCCAGAAATCTACATCATTCTTGAGCGCCATGAAGGGTCTACCAACCGCCTCTACGTGCACCAAACATACTACTCTCGAATTTGTATGGCTCCCCATTGTAATAGGATTCGGCCTTCTTTGATAGCTTTATATAACTCGTTCACACATCAAATTATTGATATTCACAATATTTAGTATGGCAGACTATAAACCACGTAAGTGATTTTTAGGTAAACATCTGGAAATGAATAAAGGGAAAACAACGGCTAATTGGCCCAGACTATCTTCGACATTGATTGTGTGCAACTTTTGTCAGCTGCGATCAAATTCAACCATCATCTTGTTTTATGTCTTGAGGGACGGATTTCTCTGATTTTACAACAAATTACGCTTAGGTTCACGTCAAACCACTCACGCAAGCCAGGAACTGAGTCATCAGATTTGTGTGTCTCTCGAATTAGTTGCTTACGGGGTTCAAACATACGCCAATAACTGTTGGATTTTTCATCCGGTTTGGACACGAGGACACCACAAGACACTTATTCAACGAGCCGCACACCTCAAGGTCAACTTTGTCGTGGTGATCAAAAAATATCAGAAGAATGAAGATAGTCGCGTTAGAACGGACTCGGAGTGAAGATTTACCTGGTTTTTACAGGCCGTAACTGATTGTGAGAGATTTTCTACGGAAATTTCGATTAACGCGAGTTTTGTGGAAATTTAAGCTCTTGATCGTAGACCTTTTGCTTTTTCATAACAGTAAGCGCCATACAACGTCGAAATCAGGGTTCTGCAGTGCACGGGAATGTAAAACGTTAGTCTCAAGCGTCATACAGTGTGACTTCCGTGGCTACTACTGGCTACTACTGCCCACCTAGATAAAAGATCATATGAAATATACCCGAGTAATGCAACACTCCAATGGATATGTTTGGCCATGGCAGAAAACGCAGCACAAAAACCCACTACCACGGCGCCTCAGCCTAGCAATGCCACCAGTCGAGACCACAACACTCATCTCGACCAGAAGCAATCGGTTAAACGCCGAGAGCACAGGATTGCTTGCTTTGAGAACCAAGTGTCTGAATTGAAACGCACAAACGAACTCATGCC
>UZAN01041308.1:24749-36276 GCA_900618425.1 Echinostoma caproni | reverse complement strand
CGGTACAGTGGATTGGTATATGGCGAGAAGAATGCGCGCCAGGTACCAGAGTTGCTAGTTCTATTCTCGTCGAGTGCGGAAATCCCAATATTAGGGATATGCCTGTTTGCAGCAGTGAAAGGGTAGAACGATCTCCAGGGAGCGGATATCGGATAGCATTGGATAAAGGATATAGGTGGGGTATTGATTCTCATAAAGAATAAATGTTCTCGGTGGAAGACCCCTGAACTCAGGCTGAGTAACCCTGCTGTGCAAGCAGTTGGATGTTTTGTTTGGAACTGGTGACGACACTTCGTCATCCTTGAAGTCTGCGCAGCACCCTCGACTAGATCAGAAGAAAATAGGTGGTTGGTAAGCACACTGAGCACGGTACTTAGGAAGACGGAAAAGACGATCATATTTGGTGATTTTAACTTTTTTAAATTTGATTGGAAAAAGGCTGACCAGGGCTATTTTCGCCCTGAAGAGAAGTTCCTAAGATTTCTCTACTAGCAGGCACTTTATCAACATATTCGATAACCAACGCGCTTCATATATGGGCAGATATCTTCCATTTTAGATGTAGCGGTTACCCGAGCGGAGAACAACTTTATTGAACTGACTGTGGAAGTCCTTCTAAGTAAGAGTGATCATAGTGTAATCACGCTCAAAACTTGGTGGTTGCCCAGTCAAGATGCATCTGTCGAGGAGGTCTAGGGTGCATTTTGGAAACGCCTAGCAGAGCTCACTACGAGGTACAAGCCATTGTAATCGAAGAGGAACTCTCAAGGTCCTTTACGGTGGACAACTTCCATAAAGAGTGTGATAACTTTCAAGAGGCTTAAATGGAGGTATTATACAACCTTTTGGTTGACCAACAAAATGGCCCGAAATTATTCAAACAAGATTATCAAACAAGCTAAGAGGATATATGAACGACGGATCTCTGAGGAAGCTCAAACCAATTCCAAAAGGTTTTGCGCTTATGTACAGTCGAAGGCTTCCCTAAGGCTATCAGTTTGGGTCCTACGAAACCACGCAGAGAAAGAAGTTTCGTCGGAGATGGAGAAGTGCGAGATACTCAAGCAGCCTTTTGAAAACATCTATAAGTTGCATGATGGATCGAGCTATCCCTCGCATGTGCCGCAGATACGAGCTCCTCCAATGAGTGATCTACAGGTAGACAGAACTCAAGATCTAAAGAAACTCAGGGACTTAAAACCTAGCATATCAGCGGTGAGTGATAGACAACATCCGGCCATTGTCCAGCTGCACGCTGAGGCTTTAGCGGCTCACATGTGTGCAACCTACGAAAAATTCCTGAGACTCGGAGAGATACCGAAAGATTGGAAGACGGCGATAGTTATGGCAATACACAAGAGAGGTGACCGAAAGTTGCCGGAAAACTACGAACCGGTTATTCTTACGAGTAGCCTTCGTAAAGAACTTGGGGCAATATTTAGAAACAGAATAGGTGAGCATGTTGCTAGCTACAACCTGCTATCTCCAGCTCAGCATGATTTCCTTGAAAGAACGTCATGTTTAAGCAACTTGTTGAGCTTACTAGACGAAGTTACTAAGAGGTTGGCTGAAAGCTGAAAGGTCGAAGTGTGTTACTTGTACTTTAGGAAGGCTTTCGATTTGCAAAAGCACCGATTACTGCTAAACATGCTCGAGAGCTTTGGCCTTCCCGAGACTCTTATTAAATGGATGAGAGCTTTTCTGAACGAATCGTACCTTCAGCGTTCGTGTAAGGGAAGCACTATCGATAGAGGGGAAAATCAATAGTGGGGTGCACGGGGTTCCATGATGGACCCAATATTTTTCCTGCACTATGTTGATGACCTAGTCAATTCAGGCCCGCGAAACAAACAATCAAACTACAGAAATAAGTAACAAAGGTGACCTGTTGGACTCAGATGAGGAACCTAGACTTAAACCCGTAAAACATCACGTATTAAACTCCAATGGAGGTCCAATCAGAGTAAACACGGAAGCGCGTGTGGCCCAAATGAAGAACTTAGGAATAGTAGTCTATGACGCAATCTAGAGCCAACTATACCAAGAAGTAATATAGAAGCAGGGTCTGAGGTTGTTTAGGAATGATATACTTGTTGTTTTCCCAACTAATCTCCCTTACAGATATCGTGCGCGAACCAGTTTCCTGCTGGAAAACGGTTGTGAGATAGCGACTGAATCGAGCTTGAGGCTTTAAGAAAAGCAACCCTCCTACCGAAACAAGAATATGGATGCCTGGTTGGCGAAATCCTTTTCCGTCCCGTAATACGTGACATGACATGACCTGAACTTTTGAGGGTCTAGTTTTATGTTTCTTGCAATATATTTTAGTTCTTTCGGGATTAGTGATAATGCGTGATTAGCTTATAATCAAATAAAGTATCGATTTATTTATTAAATCCATTAATCAATTTATTAAAGATATCAATTTTTTATTATTCGGCTTATCTATGGTGCATTGAATGAAAAGATATAAACTGTGTGTTCAACCTAATAAAAACTCTCCTGAAGTAGGAATTATTTGTTTGGAAGAACGAATTTTCATTCTTCTTTACATAAAATATTTTTTTAAATCTGACCTGTAACTTCCTGACTATCACAAATTTCATGGTGACTTTCAAGAACATGCACATTTGAACGGTGATATAAGAGAACTAAGATCTTCCAAGTGAGATATAAAGTCAGGAATAAAAACACTTTACCCATGAGCATCAATATAGAAGTAGGATGATGGAAAGTGAAATGTATTTCCAAAATGAGAGTCACGTTACACGAGTTGCATCAACAACTGCAGTAGGGCATAACCCACCACCACCACCATCACTGTCACCCACCAAGAAAATCTTCAACCTCGGTATCCTATAAAATGCACTACAAATCATCATCACCATCGTCCTACAGCGAGATACAGTGAAGCGAACTTCACTGATCCCTCCCAACTCGGACTGCATACAAGATTAGTGGTAATATTTACGGTGGACAGGGATTGGGTCTATTTGAGGCAGGGGAAAGAAAATGAACCTTTGTGATCAACACACAGAGAGTACACAATCTAACTGTGCACACATACCGTTTCAAGCATTCTGACCCGATAAGAAATGACAACAAGAACGCAACTGCCGTTGGTTTGCTGCCATATCCTTCAGTGTCTCCAGCCAGTCAGTTGCAGAGTCTTTCAGAACCAAACCTGGAGGGACATCTACTCTACCTAATAGTTTGGTGCTTTTACTCATGCCTCGTTTCCACATCATCTGTTGACCTCCACGGGATTTCCTCCCGTTCGAAGAGGGCTACATTCAATGAAGCGATACCTAAGCTTGCACAATACGTCTCCTAGCCAGTGAAGTCTACTAATCCGAATTCGATGAGCTAGAAACATTTATCCCACACAAACTTGCAATCACACGACTAATTGCTTGCAGATTACTAACTGGTTCAATCCACCCCACTTGAGCCAAACGACGTAAACATAAAAATCGAAATTTTCTAGTCCATGCATATCTTTTAGTAGCAAACTCATAGCCATAATTTAGAACTGAACGAACGGTAGCAGTATAAACACTACCTTCCAACTCCAGTGAAACGTGGCTCCTACGCCAAAGGTGTTTCAGTCCTGTGTATGCTGCTCAAGCCTTGAGAATGCGTGTGGTTATCTTTTTTACGCTACCCTCGTTGATCACGCAACTGAGTGGGAATAGCAATACACTGTATCTAATTCCAGGCCATTTAGTTTCAAACCTTTACCAGATGAAATTCATATGCTGGAATAATTTCATGAAAAGGCTTGGAGACTAAGCTGTTTCCAGCGAGACACGATGATTCTTTCTAACATCTTACAGTTTTATCTTTTTTCTCTGAAATTTAAATATCTTGCGAGTGATCTAATTTCTATCAATTTCGTTGAATAACCAATAGTCAATGTGTCCGAAAATCAGATGAAACTTTTGTTGCTTTTTTGAGGCGTAACAGCACGAGATAGATTTAATCTCAAGGTATGCTGACAGGTGCGAGTTCTTTCTCAAACTAACTGGAGTTAATTGTTGAATTATTGCTTGACAAATAGCAAGCTCGTTCATCAGTATCCTAAATGACTCTGTCTTTAAGATATGGTAACTGGCCATAAATGAGGTTCATATTACACCCATAAACAGTTTTGAGTGCTTTTAAAAGTCACCGTAATAGCTATAAGCAAATCATCATTATCGCGCATTGCTGAAAACCGAATAAGATTGATGATTTACTGTCTTAAAGGTATCCGATGAATATACCGGAGTGGTATTTAGCAATTTTGAAAAATTAGAGGAAAAATCTCTAGTATGCAAAAGATAAAACACAGCACGCCATGTAGATGCACGCGTTGAATAAATTCCAGTAAATCGGAATGTAGAATGCCTGGTGTGCGATTTCCACTAAGTTTTCCACCAGTACCATCTTTGCTTTCCATATGGTGTGGTTTTTCAAAATTTTCCATGTTGATAATATAGATATGTTATAACTACACATCCTTGGATTTTGATGAACACAAGTCACTGAACTAGAGCAAGCTGACTGACTTATAGAGTCAATATTCGAAAGACAGATCAATAAAACATCGGGTCTGTCAACAACGGCAAAATTGCTATCGGCGCCGAAAAGTCACGTGCGATCTGATGCGAGCGCGTTACGGTAGAATTCGAATTCTCACTACTGAAATCCATTCTGAATCAGAATTATGGACAAATCGGTGGATTTTGTGGTAACAAATCAATCAACTTATGCCTGGTGTAAATTACTTTAGAATTCTTAGAATGCGTTTGTTTCAGCAAGCCAAGATTAAAACACACTTTATGTAATACATGATTGAATTGTCACGAGCATCTTAAAGCTTTGAGCGGAGAACTCTTTAAAACGTACCATTCAGAAAATTTTACGACAAAAACGGTGTAATCGAAAGGTGTCACTTCTATTAGATGTTTATTGCATCAGTGTTTGTTAACTAAAGGAAGCTTGTCAGTTGCCTACCTTAAATTGAACAGAGAATTAAATAATTAGATTACACAAAGGAAGCATTGGGCAAACAATGGATTGCCGTGGAGTGTCATGAATTGAGGAAAGCCAGTTAACAATAGTTTAATCTGTACCCCGGACCGCGCGGGATGTACTGTCAATATGCAAGGTTGGAATATCTTCAATATAAAACAACTATGTATGATAATAGTTTAAGTGGCAAAATTTTAGTTTGTGGTTTGCTTCTAAGTTAGGCTTCTCACCATGGAATGATGATTGATGATTTCTAAGCAAAGAAACCATGGCCTTGGCAACGTGTGAGATACGGATGAGTGAACGGCTAACAGAATTCAACGGCTTACTCATTGCAACTCGCCTTCCCATTAAGTTTGGAATCTGATGGACAAGGTTTGTTAAAACGTGTTTATTTTGCGCTCAACACGAAGCCTCTGAAAGCCTCAGTATGGTCGGAGCTGAGTGTCTTGGTTTGTGGCTGATCACCCTTCCCTCAAACCTCATGAAATGCTCTCATACGAACATGTGTCTCGAACAGCCTCTGCGGTGAAAGCTTTACTCACAGCCTTCCCACGGGGGACGTTTCCTCACCTAAGTGGGATGACAAACATTAAACATCCAGAGCTAAAATCAGGTTGGTGAACCACTGGCAATTCATCTAAAGAAGGTGGGTAAAAACCCTGATTTCAAACCAAGCAAGGAAAGTAGTACGAATCACACAGAAGCATCTTCCCGGTTGTGACAGTGGTAACCGGTTCAATCGGGTATGGAGGTGTATAGGGCACCTTGGACGTTTGACCCTCTCCAATGGTTTATGACCCGATGAATTCGACGTCGGACCCCAATGGATCACGCATTTTGCACACCGCCCCGCTGCCCCCGAATCAGGCTTTGGTTAGCCCAAAGGTTGCGGTCGTGAATTCCCCTAGAAAATTCACTTGCCTTGACCTGGGAAACCACATCCCTTTTCATAAAGATTATTTTACTGCGATTCATTTGGTTCACAGTCGGGCCTCAAACGTGTGTGATATAGGTTGTACTATGTCGTGTAAATTAAAAGACCGTCCCATCAGTTTGCAAGGTGTTGTAGAGTGGGTGGCATTACTGCATCCTGCCAGTGAGGTCCCGTGTTCGATTGCTGGTTGTATCGTTGGATTCGCACTGCTGATGAGAACCAACCAGGTGGAAGCAGCTGTCCAGCTTTTCAGTTCAAGCTTAATTTACCATATACATGACGAATTCACCCTTGAAGTTGAATCAGATCCTCCATTACTCACATGATATATATATTCATGGTTTGGAGCCTATAGGAATCAGAATACGTTTTAGCCACTTGGGGACAGTTTATATATATATATATATATATATATATATATATATATATATATATATATNCCGCCTCCCTATCCCCCTGTGTAAGCATCAGAACACTTTAGTTTTCTTGCGTTCTTCAAAATCATTCTGGTTCTTCTTTACGACAATAACTACTGCCTTTCCCGCTTCACAGTCCATCAACTGACTGGTGGAATGACGTCCGGCACAGTGCCTGTCTACATTAGATTGTGAGTTGAAAACAATGGTCAATGCGTAATTTTCTTTTGCTTGTCATTTGACTAACTGACCCAACCATAAAAATTGTATCAAATTGTGAAAACAGGAAATAGCTTGGCTTATTTTTATTAAGGTAACAGTTTGTATTCACCTTCTTATGGATGGATTAGTCTCACGTGTAAATGGATGATTCTTCTCAGTCCATGTAGATCCCCAAAGAACTAAATGCTTCATTCTCCTTAAATGAGTCCGACAGAAACAGTTCGGAAGATTGAATTTGTGGAAAGGAAACTTTGGAAGTTAGATTCTCTGGTAACAAATGAACGAACCCCTGACCTGTGCAAATTAATTCAGAATTCTTAGTACGTGTTTGCTACAGCAAACCAAGATCAAAACACACTTTATTCAATACATGATTGAATTCTCATCCGCAACTTAGAGCTTTGAGCAAAAACACTCCCGGGTATCGTACATCATAGCATGAGACACTCAGTAAGGTAGAAACAGGAAGTCGATTACCAGTCGGTGGAAAAACAAACGCTTTTTCTGTGACCCTCTTCAGACATTGTCGGGGTGTGATGACCGCCTTGAGGACTCAGCGGATGATGATTTTTGTGTAGCACAAGCTATTATATAACGTCGCGGAAACTTGAATGACAGAATGTTCAGAAGAACCGATATGTAACCAGTGAGAACACGAAATGAGTAGAGTTATTTGCAAAAACGAGCGTAGCTGGATGGTAACTCTGGTTGGGACGTCCAGATTGATTACTGACCCGGATCACATTAAAACTTCGAAAATATTGAATTAGAGATTGAATCAAAGAATTCGAAAACACCATCAGACACACACCATCAACGAACTATGAACAAGAACATTTCCCACCAATTTCGGCTTGCTTTGGATCAGAAAAGCACTTTTCATTAAAGGAATCGGTGCACAATGTCTTGACAACATTGTGCTAGTGATTGCTGATGTGGCTTAGGATTTATCCTCCTTCATAATGCCTGTAAGGTGCATATCGATAAATCCAGTGCAATTTAAAAAATATATCTCTATGTATTGAACTTATCAATAATACCAGCGTGTGGCCACGTCTCCCGACTAGAAACTGCATCCACCCTTGTGGATACAACCTTTCAATTAAATTTAAATTGAGAAAGACAAGTCTCCAATCGTTGCGATGCTAACTACGGTATTAATGAGACATGTTACCGTATTTGCTATATTAATCAAAGACTTTCTTCCTAATTTCAATGACTCCTCAAAAGGTATTGATCCACAGGTTGTTTTTAAGACTACCTAGTAATGGTAAAGACTTTCATTGTACAATGTTCATAGTTCTCTACCAGTTTTTTCGATGTACTGTTTTGGACGGCTTTCACAGTTTATTTTTATGTACCGTCCTTCTGTGTTTTTCTCAGCCTGTGTGCTGACAGAGATCTCCTTAGACAGGCGGTCGTTTCGTGGGTAACTCGGATTACATATGATCTGAGCGGTCTTGCCGTCATTTTCGAAACGTCCTTGATGTACGGCACGGTCGTTCTTGTTTCCTATTCTCCGTCTGTTGTTTGTTTCCTTCTTTGAGTCAGAGTTCTTTTGGTGCCGTTGAGGGGGGGGAATCATTTCGAGCAAATACTTTGAAGAGGCATCTTTCTTCCTTCTTCTTGTGTTTGTTGATGCTGCAAGGTTTTTGAGTTCTTCCGAACAAAGTTCTAACATAGTATCTTTTGTGGCTGGGTGGATGCTTACTTTTGACGTTTGGAATTTGAACCGTATGTGTTGCTTTGCGGTAGACCGTTGCCTCCAGTTTTCCTGATGGATTTCTTATGATCAAGTTGTCCAGAAATACCAGTTGTTTATCTTTTACCGTCTTTATTGTGAACTTGATGCCAATGAATGTGTTACTGACGATTTGTTTCCTTTCTAGATCCGACTTCTTCGGGTTGACGCATGTGACATCATCGTATCGGAGCCAAGGGTTGGGTATGGTTCTTGATGGTATCTCCTTCAGCTTCTGCACTACGGTTTTGGCTATGAATCCAGAAATCGGTGATCCCATTGGCGTTCCTTTCTACTGTTCGTAGATTTCACCACCAAATGTGAAGTACGTCTGCATGCATAGAACCACGGGTTCGCAAAAGGCAGTTGGTTCCTCCTGTTTCTTCTTATGGATGCTCAGTTATCAGTTCCCACAACGGGGATCTTGCCAGGTCTAAGTTTATCGAACGAGACCCTTATTTCGTCTTTTTTAATGTTGACAGTTTGGAGCTTGTTTATGAACCGCCTTGAGTTCATGACGCTATGCTCCTGTCCTTCGATGGGCTGCTTCAGCCATTCACATCATTATTTTGCTTACTTCTGTGTGGTTGTTCGTGGAAGAGAGACGATTGGCCTAAAGGGAATTTCTTCCTTTTGTACCTCATGTAGTCCGTAGAATCGTGCGATAACGGAGTTTTGGGCTCGTATTCTCTAGTGCTCCTTTCTTGGTTATTTGATGCAGTTCTTTTATTCGTTTCAATGTGGAAAACGATTGTGTTTCCCAATTTTCCGTTGGAGTCTGTGTCGCCTCTATACGTATTTGCGTTTTGAAGTAGTTCTTTAACCTTATTTTGTCCATCTTCAGCCTTTTATGGCCTTTTTCCTCGCGGTTTGATAGCATGTTAACTTTTTCTTTTCCAATTAAAGCTGAGACGAATGTTTCTCGGATGGTTTGTTTCACATTTTCAGGTATCGTGGATGATTTGAGAGTTTGTTCCAGTTCTGCCAAGACACACAGCATCATTCATGTGACAATAATCTAATGATGACACATATTAGTCCATGTAAGCCAAATTCGATGGTCTTGTCGGGTGTTACTGTTCGTCTGCTAGCAACTCGTAATTTCGTCCTTGAACAGATCTTCATACATAATCAAACAAAAACGAAAACCGCATTCTTGCTTTCACTTTCCCATTGATGATGAATATTCTCATATAAATACAAAACGCGTGCCTGTTGCAACAGCAAACAATCGGTGAGCTCCCTATGTTGACCTCATCTGCGATTGTTTATCAATTTAAGCGCACTTGAGCTGCGACTAACACAGGTCGAACGACAAGCTTGTTATCTCAACGCATTAAGTCACACGATCCATTGTCGAGTTCAATTGTTGCTTATTTGGGAGAGACGGGATACTTGGTCGACATGCCCTTGGCATTCACAGTCTGTTAACGAGCTCCACAATCCAACCCTCAAGAGCAATAAGGTTGCGTGTATTCGCAACCGCACAGGCGATTATAATATTCATTTCATAAAGCCTAAAATATGTGAGTTGCGAAAATCGATCCGAGCAGTCGAACTTCTTAGACCAACGGAAGAAACAAAGCGCTTCTACGTAGGAATACGGGGTAACAATTTTGACTAAGTAATCCTCATTAATTTTGAATAGTCTTGGATTCACTGTAACTCTCCCTTTCCACCCGACCTCAGTAAAAATTCTTTTATATAAATGTAATTTTAAAGGCTTGAAAATGAACTCACCGAAAACATATTTTCCCTAACTTTCGGTTCCCAAATATCGATTTTTGTTGGTCTTAGACTTTGTACTTCTGTACACCAGGAAGCTTTGCCCTTTCTTTGAACGTTTATCCAACCTTCTTTCTGTACATGCTGGCTTTCTGTTTACGGCCCTCACAATTTTCTTCTCATTCCCATAAAGTAAACAACTTGAGATACAAGAAACCCGATTTGGTTGGCGATTCCTCTCTTCTTTTCTTCGAGCTTGGTTGATTTTTCAACTATCGAAAAAGTTTTGCAACGACGAACAGCTGCATCCGTATTCTTAGCATCCATTTCTCGCCTGATGAGACAAAGGTTTCCATCGCCCACACACACGTTTTACACCTAAGCAAAAATGAAACAAACCGATTCAACTGGTCCAACAGCGATTCGCGAAAAGGATCATTCTATTTGTCCGTTATTGCTTTTTTCTGTTTGGACAAAGCTTTGAAACGGTTTTTTTCGATCACATGCTGATCACAATATTTGACGATTCGAACACCGTATTTATTTCCCCTTTATCTCGGCCATTCCCCTCCCTTCACCGTGAATTCTCACATACGTATCACGGTTTTGCAATAAAAATAAACCGTCGTGTGAATGAAGTTTACTTTGTCAACAGAATAATGTTCATTTCTGGCCAGATATTGTATTGAAGGCAAAACTTTTGCACACAACTTCGGGTTATCAGTGCTGCAGTGCAACAAAAGCAGTCCTTGTTCATGGAATAATGTTTTTCAGTAGACTCATCACGAACCAGGGGTTACCGTTGAAAGCCGGAAGTGATAAAATTAGAGATAGAATAGCTTGTAAATTCAAAATTAAATAACGATTGATGAATACTACTCGGTTCATCACCTATCCCGTCCAGGAGAACCAGTAAAAATTAGGAATATCAGAGTAGATATCAGCAACATTTTCCCGCATACTGTCAGTTACACCATGACAACTAAGTAGTTCCATAGTGATCAAACGCTGAAGCGGAATGCCTGGAACCCGTTTTATGAATCCACAGAAAATGGATAGCGACCAAAATAGAGGCGGATTCCTCAGACTCGCCTTCAACGGTGATCATCGGTCTGACTACATGCGTCGGAGGCTCAAGCCGGCGTGGTATTGAATATCTCCTTCCACATAGATTTGGTTGATATCTTTTACGGAGGAAGTTTGTTTGGATGACCGAAAACAGAGTCAGCGCCCAATTCTGCTTTACATGTCGCCTATCAGTTCACCTGCAGTCTCAGTGACACTTACATCGACAAAACAAATCACAGTGGAATTCTGAACAAATGTCCAGGTAATTAGTACGATCAATAACACAGCTCAATGTCAAACCTCAATTTACTAGAAGAAATCTAGGGTTGCCAAAAGCAAAATATTCCACGACAAGTGAACATATCGTTTTGTGTGCACAAAGGTTTATGACACAAATTGACG